>MU221319.1:3561-26153 GCA_018584345.1 Thuja plicata
GAGAGAGAGAGAGAGAGAGAGAGAGAGAGAGAGAGAGAGAGAGAGAGAGAGAGAGAGAGAGAGATTTTCCTTCAATAGATCAACCACAACTACACCAAAATGCTCCAAGAACCAAGGCAAGAACACAAGGATTTGAAAGGGGAAAAATGAGAAAAACCCCTTGTGCATAATATGAATATGGCTCAAAGCCTAAAGAATCAGAGCAATAAGATCATTACAATATTGTAAGAATGAGAATAAGAGAAGAGAGAAGAAATCCAACTTATAATCCCTATGAGAACCCTAGAACCTTGAGCTGTGTGTGAGAGCCATCTCTTAAGTAGAGATGAGTGGGGAGTTTGCATGTAACTCCCAAACTCTATGTGTGCCACATTCACATTTGGTGTGTGCCATGTGTAGGAATCCTCTTAAGGAGGAATATCTAAATTCCTTATTAAAGGAATTACAAATTATATGACATGTCCTTGGTATATCTTTTAATAACATAGTTACGAAGGAAAGATTAATTCTAACATACATATATATATATATATATATATATATATATCACTCGTTAACAAAGGATCAGTCCATTGAGATGTGACATTTCTGCTTTTTCAAAAATATGGTACATCACTGGGATGTCCTTGTTTTATAAACTTTTAGGGACATGGAAAAAGATATATTTCTTCCTTTATTCAGGGTTTCCACATTTTGAAAACCCATTCAAACAAATTACTTAGATCTTTTGAAAGTTAATTAATTTTCCTATTAGGGCAAGACTCATCAAGGATTTTTCTCACACATCCATTTCCTTAATTTGTTTAAACAATACTTCTAGTACCCAAGCTTATTTTTTGGAAAACAAGCAAGCCTTCTAGATTTTGACTAGGTATTGTTATCACTTAAATTGCGCCTTTTGCTCCTTTTGCTAAATACAATTCAACATTCTAGTGATACAATGTGGATATCTCAAGGTATAGGATTCTTGTAAAGAACCTAGGGTATGATATTATATAAATGTGTTACTACAAATATGTAGAAGTGCCGTTGGGAGCTCGGCTCAGACATATGGGGGTTCCTGACCCCAAATGCCCTTTTTGTGGTCACTCGGAGACTCTCATGCATTTTTTTTGGTTTTGTCATCGTGCTCAAAATTACTGGAATTGGATTCACATCTTTTTTTCTCCCTTCAGGCCAGAACCCTTTTCTTGGCACATGATTCTCCTTGGTGACTCTCCCAAAATGCCTTCCCAGTTCACCCAGATATGGCATTCCTTTTGGCTAGAAATTTTATTTACTTTGTGGAAAGATAGAAATGTTGTGCTTTTTTCTCACAGTTCTCGGGTTATTCATGTTTCTCTTTTTGATAAAGCATGTATTTGTAATAATGTCATGATGCAGATTCAGGTGCAAGCTGACAAAGTGGCCTTAGAGGTTGCCCACTTATAGGGGTTTCTCCAGCACTAGGGCAATGCCCCTTGCACTGTTGCCCGAGTGCCTCCTGATTCTCTTGCAGCTGATTGTACGCTGCCTAAGGGGTGACGTCGTAGCCAGAGTTCCTCTGCCAGACACTCCAGGACCCCGCGACAATGGCGTCGCCACTCCCCCTCCCCGCCTCCTCGGAGGGATGCGGGTTCTGGGTGGCCTCATGTGCTTGATTCTATTGTTGTTGCTCGGCCTTCGGCCTCTGCTCCTAATAATCAGGGAAAATTCCCTCGCCTGGCGCTGGCTATCTTGCCCAGGCGGGAGGAAGGAGAAGTTGAAAAAGAAGATCCTGAAGATGGCTGGGCCATCCCTGATCAAGCTCATGCGCCCACTATCTGGGGCAAACCGGATGACAGAGATCCTCCTCCTTCTTCTGCTGCTGCTCTCGCAGCCTAAGAGGCTGGTTTTATATGTGTTTTGATGAATAGCTGTTTGTTTCTGACCTAGGTGCCATGTGAACTTGCGGGGTGAATTTTTTTCCCCCGGCCCTTTTTTTGTGAATTTTGTTCTTTAATATTTATATTAATTGTAAAGGCCTCTATTCATCAAAAACTTAAAAGGTATTTAAAAGAATTTTTTTATAATTTTAGTACATTTTTTTCATATTGTCTCTAGAGAAACAATAGTTGGAATTTAAGGACAAATCATTTCTCTAGAGCCAATAGTTGGGATATAAAGAAATATTGTGTCTAAAGAGACAAAAATGAAATTGTCTCTAAAGAGAAAAATACTTATGTTTCATATTGTCTTTACAAGAAATTTTTTTAAGACAATCATTTCAGACGCTTGTTTAAAGACATTTTTTGAGATAATATGCAACTTTGTTTTTGTCCCAAATTAAGAATTTATTATTATTATTATTATTATTTTAAAAAGGTGTGCATCCACGAAGGACTTTCAAAGGTTTCAAACCTCTTTTTTCTTGTCCTTTGCTATCCTTCTACTTACAACTCCCTAGCAGTCTTAAAAGAAAGGCAAATATAATTAGGAAACCAACTACTATGCACTACAAGAGAAGCTATCATTCATTTTGACAACATGAAGCTTTATTAAGCTAAGTTGGAGCCACAAACATGGCGAGACCTTCTCCACATGTATGATAAATATGCTTCCTAGAGGCATAAAAATGGAGGGTGGCAAAAGAGGGGTAAAAGTTGACAATGTTGCTTAGCCGGCCCTACTTATCAGAAAAGACAGAAAGGTGCAATGAACAGATAAATAAATTAGTCAATGATGCACAATATAAGATAAACAAATTAATCAATGATGACCTGACCGCAAACCTAATTTTATTCTCCTCGGCTACCTACTACGGCCAGCTTCTATTATTTCAAACATTGTTGTGTTCAATATAAAAACAACTTTATATGAGCTATGACGAGCATTTAATTATATAGTAAATACAACTGGCCGAATCTTCAATGATTTGTGACTATAGATATTGCATTCAACTAGCCTTCAATCTCTCGGTGGACTTAGTTAATGTTTAATTGATTGTTCAGTTGAATCAATCTACAGCCTATACAGATTTGTGTTTTTTATTTATACTAAGCACGAACGCAACTTATCCCCTGCAAATACAATACAAGAAGATGAATGGCCTCCACGTAGTGATGGTGCCTAGCCCTTTTCAAGGTAGTCTCAATCCTCTTATGAATTTGGCTCACCTCCTCTCTTCAAGAGGGGTTTTCATCACATTCGTTGTCACAGAGTGGAGCCACAATTGCATGTCAAGAGCAGCTGCAGCTGCCACCTCCACTTTTAAGTTTCTGATCACCATTCCAGATGGCTTGCCACCTGATCACGGCCGCACTTCCAATCTTCCCGAGTATGCAATTGCAATGGAAAAGCTTGGCCCCATCTGGTGGAAAAACCCCTTCCATCACCTGCATTATAACAGAAAATTTCATGTCTTGCACTTCTAAAGTGGCCAAGAAGCTGGGAGTGCCCCGAATGATCTTTTGGACAATGTGCACCGCCTCTTCTATTTCTCAGCTCAACACCAACCTTCTCATCTCTAACGGACACATTCTTGTCAAAGGTACAATAGTAATCTTCAATTGTATTTTGATTGCTCAAACATGTTTGTAATCACTGAACGCTTATGATTGCAGTGGAGGATTTGAAGAGAACGTGTAAAGTGATCACTTGTTTGCCTGGAAATCTTCCGCCCCTATTGCCGAGCGATCTGTTATCCTTTTACGGCGCGGCTGACACGTTGGACGTTTTATTCCAATGGGCTCTGCGTGAGTCACAATTTCAAAGTAAGGCAGACTATGTCCTACTGAAAATGTTTGATGAGTTGGAGAACGATAAACGCACTGTCCATCAATGGCTGCTCTGCTTTGGCAGTAGGGCCTGTTTTTCTTCCCGATTTCCTAGAAGGAAGAGATTTGAACGGGGCCGCGAGTCTGTCGGACCAGGATTAGAGGTGTCTGAAATGGCTCGACGCCCAAGAGCCTGCTTCTGTGATATACATTTTCTTCAGCAGCCTCGCTGTCAAATCGAAGGAGCGGCTGGAGGAGTTGGCAGTGGGGTAAGAGAAAAGCCATCACCCCTTTCTGTGGGTGTTAAGAATAGATATTGCGGGAGACAAACCCGCCACTCTCCTGGAGGGTTTTGTGGAAAGGACCAAAGATCGAGGACTGATTGTGAAATGGGCACCGTAGGTGAAGGTGTTGTCTCACCCTTTCGTTGGAGGGTTTTTTACACATAGTGGGTGGAACTCGTGTTTGGAGAGTATGAGCATGGGAGTTCCAATGCTTGGATGGCCTCATTTCGTTGACCAGTTTCTGGACTACCGATTCTACAAGGATGTGTGGAAGATTGGCATGGATTTAAACGGAGCCGACGGTGATGAAAATGTTTTTAAAAGTGAGGAGATAGAGAACGGCGTTAGAAGAGTCATAGAGGGACCCGAAGCGGAGGAGCTAAGAAAAAGAGGGAGCGAGATGAAGAAGGAGGCAGTTAAAGCGGTTGCAGAGGTAGGTTCTTCTTTTCTCAACTTGAACAGGTTTATTCATAACTTGGCACAACTTTCCTAAACGGCTTCTGTTAAATCCGTATAGCTATGGAAGGATTTTGTCAGTCTTCTATCTCTGTAATGATATTCCATTTCATGCAAGTTGTTATGTACTTTTTATTTGGTAAAAAGTGATTAAATCTTAAAGTTGACTTACTTTTTCCAAGCTTATTTTTTTTCATTAATGTATGATGTTTAAGGAGGACCTTCTATTTGTAGTCAATTTCTTGTGTAATCCATTCTATTTCAATGTCTTTTATATTACTAGCACTTGCACCTAAAGGAGGTGCAATGGATACGCTGATAGGTGTCTGATTTGAAAGCATAAATAAAAAGAAAGTGTGGCTAATAACTCTTCTTGGGGAATATACTTCCTCCCTTCATCACTGAAATGAGAGGGGACTGAGTCTTTGTTGTAGTGGCTATCAAGCATGCTTTGAACTAGTCATGTTGATTAAGGTGAACCAATACGACTATTCTTGATGAAAATCAAGGATTTGGAGCAATGGAATTAATTGCTTCAAAAGAATGCTTTTGGTAATTTATTGTATTGCAAAATTTTGTTCTTTCTTCTTTGAAGATAAAGTCGAATGCCCCTGTGAAAAAAATTATAAAACAAATCTAGTTATTTCCCTAATAATCAGAGAACCCAAATTGCTATAATAGCTATTTTCTATTAGTAGCAAGGGATCCCAGTTTGATGAAAACATGTCTTAATTCAAGTTCATCTATGCTAATTTAGCAATAATTTTTCAAAACATTCTACAAATTCATTCTAAATTAAGAACTCATTGATATAAAATCCAATCTAATTCAACAAAACCATGTTAAGTTTCACATCAGCTATTGATTCAATGTTAATGTCAACACATCTTGATGATTCATAAGATCCATTTGATATTGGTCTAGAGAGAAGATATTTTTCTTTGTTTTGAGCTTAAATTCAAAATTTTAGTTGTATCGGTTGAGGCAAGATCAATGCAGCTATAAACCAATTCACTTTGGATTCTTCCCATTCGATGAACCAACCACTAATGTTTAATAGCTTATGTAGGACCTATCTCCATCATTTTTTAGCATATCCACAAATCTGGATAGGATTGATCTAGCTTTGATTAAAAGTTTCACATATGCCAGCATATGTTTGGTATGTATTTCAAGAAAAATATGATGCACCACATTCTAATCATCGATAACATGTGTCTATTTCAATAAACTGTCAAAACACATTCCAATCATTTATTTAATTTCATTGTTCTTATTAATCCAGGATCAAGCTACTATAAAAAACATAATTGTAATGATTGAAATTTGATAAATATAAAATGGTAGTCATCCAAAAAAGTTCTAGCGATCCAAGCATGGAGTACAAAACTTTTGGTAGCTAGTTTAGACAGAATTCAAAGAAGTCATTCGCATTGTTGTTATTAATCCAAGATTAAAATTGTTATTATTGATCATATACTAATAATTGAATGAAATGTGTTCCTTAGATCTCAAAAGCAACATATCATGTGATGTTACATCAGTGCACCAATAAAACATGACTTAGTGCACAAGTATCTGTGTAACTTTTTTGGGGGGTCATTTTGAATACCTCAATAAAAACCATACTAATATGACATCATATTTGATGATGTTGATTGAAATCCTTACTAATAAGTAGGAGACTTTCCAAAAAAGTTGTAAATAATTTGGATCAATTTGAAATATCCAAATAAGATTTTGAGAAATGTGAAGTTAGAATGCTCAACGAATAGACTCTCTCCCCTAAATACACTAAAGGACTATAATCATATCAATATAATAAAAATAGATAGGAGAAAAAATAAATCTAAATAGCAGATTAACTACGAGTTTTAGGATCACTCACTAAGCCTATTTACACAATCTATATCTTAGCTTCAAGAACCCAACAATGGCATACATACTAATTATAAAGGAAAATCCTACAAAAAAACCATATGTTCCATTCATTTTCACTAGCATCAAAGACCTATTTGCCAAAATAATGGCAAAATATAATCAACCCACTAAAATCTGAAAATGCAACTACAATAGAATTGGTACACATTGAAGAGAAAAATTATAAGCTACACTCTTGACTTTTTCAATAAATGTTAAAATAAACGTTCTCATGAAGGCTACTTCAGGAACATACGAGGAGTTCCTACCTACATATACCCAATTCAATTCAATGCTTATTATTAATATAAGCTCAAACTTATAATATTAGTACATTCAAATTCATTCAAACTCAAAAAACTTGGATTTGATTAGGGTCTAGATTAAGTAATTGTTTGTGTCGTTTTGGGGAAAGTAGCCTTCCACCAAAAAATTTGAAACCTTTCTATAGCACTTGCCATATTCTAGCTCCCCTCTTTCATAAAGACAACCCATTAAATGGTTATTTTAATAATGTCATGTTGAAATTCAAACTTACTCATGTTGAGTCTTAATGAGGGATCCCATTTTTCCCTTCCCACGTTGCAACCACATCTTTGTAGCAACCATATTGGATCTGGAAAGCTGATAGAGGGTTGATGTCAGCTGTAATTTATGAGAAACTTTGATGGCAAGCTTATGTATAATATTTGCTATACCATTTCAGAATCCATTGCTAGTTCTTGTAATGTTTTCATTCTTCCTTTTGGGTACCTATTTTGTGTGCAATAGCTTGAGAAGAAGCATTGGTTGGTTTGTACAATATGCTTGGAATAGGGGGTGCCTCATGGCCATTGTTGACAAGTCAGTGAGTGTGACAAAAGGCTTCAACATTTATTTAACACTTGCCAAATTCCAACTCCCTTGGTTCATCCATATAGCCCATTAAATGATGATTTTAAATATGCAATGTTGAGATTCAAACTTTCTTATAGATGCTATCAGCTTCTTTTTCCCATGTTTTAATCATGCCTTTGTAGCCACCATATCAAATCTATTTTGGTTGATGGAGAGTTGGTCTTCATATGTAATTTCTGAGAAACTTCCATGGCAAGATCTGGTGTGATCTTTTGTATACCATCTAAGAATTCTAAGATTTTTCTTGCAATGATTTCAATTTGTTATTTTGGTAGCATGTTGACTGATTAACATAGGCATGCAATCAATGTTATTGAAAACAATGAAAATACCTTGATATAGAAGTTGGTATTTAATAACAAGAGGTTAGGTGGTCACTATATAGCTACTATATGCTCCATTTCAAGTCTAAAAGCTTTGATTGTAGGATTTTTGTATGGTTGTAGTAGTAGGTTTAGGAGAAACATTGACCAATTCTTGCAGCATGCTTGGAACATTGTATTTAGGAAAGAACCCCATCTAGCTCTTCATTTGTTGGTTGTTGGACTTCAACATCTTCTACATTTCAAAAAACCATGCAGAATGGTCTCTCAACTGATTAGCAAAAATGTAAGAAATCACATATTTAGGTCTTGTAAATGCACCATAAATATGCTTGTTATAAATGTGCCCTATCTGAGCATAAAAATGCACTGAAGGGCTTGGTCGGTCACTAAAGAGAAAGCATAGACTATTGACCTTCCATTCCACAGTGTCAATAGAGGGTAAGAAATAGGAAAACGTCCTATCATACCCATGTTATTCTTAAAATAGTAATAAAGAGGATAGGTTGAAGTTGCTCAATAATACCATGCAAGATGTAATCCTATCTAGGGTATTTATCAATGTTTGAACCATGTTTCAAGAATGCAACATACCTATCGATAATTATGTAGTTTTAACTTCTACGGAAACACCCACGATGGGTAAAAACTATAACTACATCACTCATCCATAATAAAGTGCAGAGTAAACAATGCAACAACTATAAAGCAGTAGGAGTTTTGCTATCACTTTTATTCATTTACTGACAATGGAAGAGGGAGATTCTTACATAGGAGGAGGGAGATTTCTTATTAACTACATGCAGAGAGAGGTTAGGCTATGATGGAATAATAAAAAGCACCATTGGGGTATCACTTGCAGCTGTTGGAAGTAACAAGATTCTTGTCGTAACACCAATAAACACTTGAGACTAGAAACTTTGAAAAGTGAGATTGCCAACGTTTTGATTTCACAATGCAGAGGTGACTAACACTCGAATTTGCAGATTTTGTATAGAAAAATATAAACACAGAGTGAATGGTGAGACGTGTCTTTTCATCTTAAAGATTCCCAATATAAGATCATGCATTGCACCAAAGGATAAACTGAAAAGATATCGCATTCATTGCATTTCTATAATAAAATTGTAAAATCATTAAGAAAGGAAAATAAGCCCTACTTAAATCACCCACAAATTTAATGGGATACATAAAGCAAAGCCTTATAGACATTAAGCCAAGCATAAAAAAAAAACAAAAAAATAAAATGCCCTACTTGAAAACTCAACACTACGCAAAAAAGCCTGAGCCCTGGAAGACAGTTTGGATATGGCAAGAAGCTCCTATCTAAACAACCATGCCTGTCTCTAATTGATGAACTACAACGTCAATCCTCTCGAATATGTAAAATGCCAATAAACAATTCTCAAGTACCCTAGAAGCAGAGGATTTTGATGCTAAAATGATAAGTCCATTAACCCGACCAAGCTAGTCTTCTTGCCAAACTTTTTGCAGAGAAATAAGCTTATAATCATACCCACTTAAACTAATTTTGAGGAAACATCGAGAAGATTGTGTAAAATGCAATGTTTTATGGTATACATTTTATAGTTACGCCTTTATTTAACCGCTCATAAATTTCAAGCTTAAATCTCAGCAATACTTGGAATTTGTTCAAGTATCACCAAAAATCCCCAAATTTAACAACATAAAACCAAAATAATAAAACTAAAATACATCGCAAGAAACAAAATGAGGAAGACATAATTTTAAATGGTAAAAATAGAAGCAAGAATGTTGAGTATGGTGGGGAAAGGTGTTTTAAAGCGAAAAAAAACAAAAAATGACAGAAATTTTGAGCTTCTCATACCTGGTATGGTTGAATGCTTCAATTATTATTCAGTGTTTCCAATATATAGCTCTTTAAAGTGACAAGAAAACCTGGTAAATAAGAAAGTGAACACAAGGAAGTCATAATTTCAAATTCCATTAAACAAAAGCAAAGAAAAAATTGTAGGCTTATTTCAACATCATACCTGTTGTGCTTTAAAACTGCATTTTGAATGTTCAAATCATCACTCATCACTCTGAAGAAAAAACAAAGGTTCCTAGTGAAAAGATGCCACACTTCAGAGCCTAAAAAGAGGTTTCAATAAATTAAATGAGTTGACGTGACAGTGTGATGTTTGGATTGACATATGTGTCCACCCTTCTCTTCGTCGTAGCTGGTGTCGGCTCATCCATAGCTTACGATAGCGTGGGAGAGGAGCCACCATCTTACCATCACCCTAAACCATCATCGCAAAACCATTTACTGGCAAGCCATTTTCAGACATAAGACAACTTCCGGTTGCAAGCAACCTCAGAAGGGAAGCCTATCAGCTAATTATTATATTATTTATAGTACTTGCTTTTTACTTTATGGGGTTTAAATTTCTATAGCTTTTGTCTTATTGGAGATGACACTTTATATCTTTTATATTATTTATAGTACTTGTTTTTTACTTTATGGAGTTTAAATTTCTATAGTTTTTTTCTTATTGGACATTTCATTTTATAAACAAGTCCCGCTTATAATGGAGCTTTGGTTTCTATAGCTTTTTATTTAATGGAAATGTCATCTTATAAACAAGTTTTGCTTAGAATATCATTAGACATATTAGAGAACAAAAATATTAAAGAAACTTCATTTAAATTTAACTTATTTTTAGTGAATTTGAAGTAAATCTTACCCTCTTTTGATTAGGTTAGTTTCCGCACCTTTCTCATTTTCAAGTTTTAATTTAAATACCTTTTTGATTGGATCGCTAAGGATAACAATCCTTTTGTATTTGTTTTTCTTTAAAATTATTAAAAAATCATCTTATTTTCTCATAAGACAATGCCTTTATGTTGTCTAAGAGGATACATGCTACACACAATGATCTCCCTTATTTGAAATGGGTCTCTCTTTTACATGGATTGTATAACAACTTTAACCAATTCCAAAATATCCCTACATGTACAATGTTCAAAGTCACCCATGAAAATATGAATTTCTTCAAATTAAACCACAACACATGGGGGGGGGGATTTTCAAAAGATGAACATCTTTACAATGCTTTTATTAGCCCCCACCATAGGGTAATCAATAATTTATCAAGATTGGGAGAAATCTATGCCAAAATCATGAATTTGTATCTCATTCCATTCACAAATTCTTAAGCATAGTCACTACCATGATAGGTGTTACAACTATTTTTTTTGCCTTACCAATCCAATATTCATAAACTAAACCAATGAACTATAATAATATATACCAAAATGTTCATTTAAGTAAGAGATTGCATGACTCGTATTGAAACCTCAATCAATACTAATTATCCAAATTCAATCTCAATAGTCAAAAAATCCAATCTGAATAACATAATTTACACACTCTCCTCCTAATCAATGTTAGTGGTAGGCAAATGTGACAAAATTTTACCCACTTCATATTACTCCTAAATTTTTAAAATAGTCCCTTGATAAAGTATATTGGGACTAGATATAGGAGAAATCACTCCAACTATTTCATACTACTAATTCACCAACCCCATATCACATGTTTATTTCTTTGAAATTAGCTATTAATGTAGATTAAAAGCCAACACTTTAATGTTAATTTAATATTAGAAAGGCTATATTTGTAGATTCTTTTGAATAGTACAATGAAATTAAGACCTATTATATATTTAAAATGATTTTTTTTCAATATATGTCACTTTCCAAAGGTTACAATACCATAACATGCATAGAAATATGATAAGAAAACTAAAAGTGCTCAAATTTTAGATGATGAAACTACCTATTTCTCTCAAACATGTATCTCCACATGCCCAAAATATAAATGTAAAACCTATGACTAAGGATGTTTGCTATGGGTTAAAACGTTATGATTATGATTAGATAATGGCATAAAAGGGCCAATGCTTGATACTCTAAAAAAATTTCTATGTACTTTAGGCATCTTATAGGTGAAGGGGATTTTTTTGAAGTCTTAATAATATGATAGTGAAAGAGAAACAAACAATCCTAACATTTCCGTTATCACATGAAATTGCACCTTGCTCGACTGGATCAAACATTCCAATGACACACTAGCAAACACCTCAAAGTGTGAGACCTTTCATGAGGAGCTCTAATCTCCAGAGAAGGAGGTCTAATCTTCATTTTAAGGCATTAGAAGAAAACATTTGTAAACTAATGACAAATTACCATTTAAAAATTGTTTTAAATCATGAATAAAATATTATAATAAAATTTGACTAACAATATAAAAAGTAAAAAGATCATTATCTAAACATTAAAAATAGCAATTTATTTTGAAAATTATAAATTCACTATGTTATTATATTGTCTTATTAAACAAAATTTAAAGTTCACACACACACACATACGAGCACGTGATATTAATTAAATTTATTAAAAATATGTGAGATGATACAAAAACATGATTGACTGGCACCATGGGAAATATCCATGAGAATGATAGCCACATTTATAATCGAGTATTTTCCAAACATATATCTGTTAAATTTTAAAAATTAAAAGTCCTCAAAACTTTAAAATCAGCAGTAGTTCATTTAGCTCAATTATTTTGAAACATAGAAGGGAAAATGGTAGGATTGATTTTCCACAACATGAACCATCAAAGATACTTATGTTTTATATAAAATCAAATTTTGATAACCACCATATCTATCTATAAAAAAATTTATTTGATGACCATCCATATATATATATATATATCAACTCTCGATGATGATCAAATCTTTGATTGAATGGCTATAGATTTTCCTTCAACAACTCTTCCTCATTACTTCATGAGATATTTTTTTCACCATTTGTGTAAATAACAGACATGATATTCTTAGGCTTGCCAAATGCTTGGAGTGAAATATTGAGATATGTTTTATGTTATAGATTATTCAATATCATTCATTTTAATTCAATGCCATTTAAATATTATTATTTATTTTATAATTTTGGATTATAATTTAATGGAGCTTTAATATTTATAGTTTTTTTCTTATTAAAAAGTGACATCTTATCTTATAAAAAATTCTTGTTCACAATATCAAATATTTCTTGAATCAATATACTTCAATTTTGTTTGACATAAAATGGAGCTTAACTATTTTGAATTTAACACAATTTTAGTGAATTTGATGTGAACCTTACCTAATTTTGATTAGGTTATTTTTCACTTCTTCCTCATTTTCAAATTTTAATTAAAATATATATTATTTTGATTGAATTATGAAGAATTTATCAATGCTTGGATGGACCTATTATGAAGAGTTTCTCTTTGAGTAGATTATTTTTCACACCTTCCTTATTTTCAAGTCGTTCAAAATATAGTAATCTATATACCCATACATACATATAGAATTATATGCAGTGAGCTGAAAAATAGCAATTTGCAGACATGGTTGGTTATGCGACGCTAGGAAAAAAAATAAAAAATCAAGAGTAGGTACCAATGTTCATTTCTTAGTTTCCATTTCCTCGAATTCAACAAAACATCTCTCCCTCAAAGTTTTTAAATAAAAAATGTTGTCCTTCACATTCCAAAAATACAAAAAGTTGTGTTTCTCAAATGATTGCTTGCAGATGAAACATTTGGTACTTGTTTTGCCTCATACTTGCTTTGCACAAAATGCAATATCCAGCCATAGAAATGTCAAGAAAATAAAAGGTTCATACAAATAGGACAGCTATGACTATAGCAACTTAGGAAAAATATTGCAATGGTGGAGGAAAACAAAAAATAACATATGCATAGGTATACTCACAACATGTTTTTTCAACCAAAACTATATGTTATACACCACCACTCTTCTTACCACATGTTATGGGAGTTGCCCAAGCTGCCCGAGTGGGTGTACAACAATAAAGAGCTATATGGATATGCCTAATACCACACAAGGCTCATGTTTCCATAGAAGTTACATAAAAAAAATTAGTCAAAACATAACTACATATCGAAAAAATTAAGTGAAGATCCAAGATGCCTTGATTCCATAAAGACAAGGTATGTATGCAGCCTGGAAATTCAAGGAAGCCTCCTATGTACTAGTATCTTGTATATAGCTTGACTGTTTCTCATTAATATTTGATGTTCCACACGTTCCAACTTGACCCTACCAATATATCAAGTACAAGGAGAAGAAGCAATGCCCTCTATCAGTAAAATCAACCTTTTCAAGGGACCTTAGCACAAACCATGCAGAAGAGACGACACTCCAAGTTCAAACCCTTGCCACCACGAAAAAAAATGTATACAAGATACAAGAAAAAAACACCACCACTTCCTTCTACAACCACCATCACCAACAAACAATGTCATTTGTAGAGGATGTCCAAATGAAAACAATGATGAAAAATTAAACGAGACTTTACAAACACAAGCCAGCACACAATAGAACACATAATCATACAAAAATACCAACTCTCGACAATGATCAAATCTTCAATTGAATGGCTATAGATTTTCCATCAACAACTCTTCCTCATTACTTCATGAGATATTTTTTTCACCCTTTGTGTAAATAACATACATGATATTCTTAGGCTTACCAAATGCTTGGAGTGAAATATTGACATATGCTTTATGTTGTAGATTATTCAATATCATTCATTTTAATTCAATGCCATTTAAATATTATTATTTATTTTATAATTCTGGATTGTAATTTAATGGAGCTTTAATATTTATAGTTTTTTTTTTCTTATTAAAAAGTGACATCTTATCTTATAAACAATTCTTGTTCAGAATATCAAATATTTCTTAAATCAATGTAATTCAATTTTGTTTGACATAAAATGGAGCTTAACTATTTTCTATTTAGAAAATAAAAATAGTTAAGAAAACTATTTTGAATTTAACACAATTTTAATGAATTTGATGTGAACCTTACCTAATTCTTATTAGGTTAATTTTTACATCTTCCTCATTTTCAAATTATACTTAAAATATATATTATTTTGATTGAATTATGAAGAATTTAGCAATGCTTGGATGGACCTATTATGAAGAGTTTCTCTTTGAGTAGACTATTTTTCACACCTTCCTTATTTTCAAGTTGTTCAAAATATAGTAATCTATATAGGCATACATACATATAGAATTATAAGCAGTGAGCTAAAAAATAGCCATTTGCAGACATGGTTGGTTATGCGATGCTAGGAAAAAAAATTAAAAACAAGAGTAGGTACCAATGTTAATTTCTTAGTTTCCATTTCCTCAAATTCAACAAAACAATATCTCCCCCAAATTTTTCAAATAAAAAATGTTGTCTTCTGCATTCCAAAAATACAAAAAGTTATATTTCTGAAATGATTGCTTGCAGATGAAACATTTGGTACTTGTTTTGCCTCATACTTGCTTTGCGCAAAATGCAATATCCAACCATAGAAATGTCAAGAAAATAAAAGGTTCATACAAATAGGACAGCTATGATTATAGAAACTTAGGACAAATATTGCAATGATGGAGGAAAATAAAAAATAACATATGCATAGGTATACTCACAACATGTTTTGCAACCAAAACTATATGTTATACACCACCACTCTTCTTACCACATGTTATAGGAGTCGCCCAAGCTTCCCGAGTGGGTGTGCAACAATAAAGAGATATATGGATATGCCTAATACCACACAAGGCTCATGTTTCCATAGAAGTTACATAATCAAATTAGTCAAAACATAACTACATATCGAAAAAATTAAGTGCAGATCCAAGATGCCTTGATCCCATAGAGACAATGTCTGTAGGTAGCCTAGAAAGTTAAGGAAGCCTCCTATGTACTAGTATCTTGTATATAGCTTGATTGTTTATCATTAATATTTGATGTTCCTAACATTCCAACTTGACCCTACCAATATATTAAGTACAAGGAGAAGAAACAATGCCCTTTATCAGTAAAATCAACCTTTTCAAGGGACCTTAGGGAAAACCACATAGAAGAGACAACACTCCAAGTCCAAACCCTTTCCACCACGAAAAAAATGTATACAAGCTACAAGACAAAAACACCACCACTTCCTTCTACAGCCACCATCACCAACAAACAATGTCATTTGTAGAGGATGTCCAAACCAAAACAATGATGAAAAATTAAATGAGACTCTACAAACACAAGCCAACACACAATAGAACTCATACTCAATGCAAGAGATCTTTTTGGTTCTAAAAATCAGATTCACTACTCGAATTACCATTATTTAATGCATTCTAATTTTTGACTATAACTAGTTTGTCTCTGTCTACATAGTTATACATTTCACATAATTTTTACTTCAAATTTGTTGTTAAATATATATGTCACTGCAAATGCTTTCTTTAGAATGACCATATTTTCCCTTTGAGCAGTGACAACTGTACCAATAGTTGGAGAGATTGAATCTAAAAATGAATAAATCACAATCTTCTTCTGCATTTGACAGGGGAATATTGTAGAAATTGATGAAATATCAGATTCAACTCCAAGATCTAGCTGCATGCACAATACCTGTCACAAAGAATGAAGCAAAAATATGGAAAAATTAAAACCCTCTTGTGCTCAAAAATGTCAGAGCTCAAATTGTATTAAGAGAGAATGAACAAATAATTACAAAAGTGGCTTATAAGGATGGAAACCCTAAAGCCACACAAAGCTAGGTTAAGGAATAATAATTAATATAAATATTAATTATTATTCACCTAAAAGGAGTAAGCTTAAGTGAAAATAGAATAATAGAGGACTTAATTAATTAAACCAAAATGATTTAATTATAAAGCCAAATATATCTATTACTCTAACACCCCCCTTAAGCGAAGCTCAGGAGGAAGCTAACCTAGCATAGCTATGAAAGTAGGAAAAGAGGGTCCCGGCAGCAAGGCCTGATCAGGTACCCTAACAAGGAAATCTCTGTAAACCAGAGACAAAGGAGAAAACCCAGTGGAAAAAAATCCTCTCCAAAAAGAGATATAAAACACAAGCAAAGGCAAGGAATGAATTCAAGAGACTCTCTCAAATCCATGAGTACAATGCATGCTACTAACCCCCCTGTGAGAGAGGGTCGAGGATCCAAAGCCCCCCAGAAAGATAGAACCCCTGGATCAATGAACAAACCACCATAACTCCAATACAAAGGAGTGAAAGGAAGTGAGCACTGAAGAGGTGACCTCAAAAGATGAGGTGTCACTGGAAGGCCGAGCTGATGCTCAAAAGAGAAGACAAGAGGATCCTGAAATGGAATCCCCAATGCAAGTGGTATGACAGGTGTGTTGGCACTATCATGAGAGAGGAGATGAGTGTCCTCTGTAGAATCCTCAACAACTGCACCTGGTGGCTCGATGAATGGAGCTGGAGGGTCTGGCAGTGATGAAGAAGAGTCCTACTAAAGAGAAAGAACCTTAACAAGATGTGGTGTGGCAGTCACAGTAGTGGTCTCAGGAACAACACAGAGGTTCAAGTGACCTGACTACACCACATGATGCTCTCGCGAAAGAGGAGAGCTGAGCTTTGATAATGGAGATGGTGGACCAAAATGTGTGAAGGTGTAGAGATGGGTGGAATGATCAACTATCCCTATAGCAACAATGCCACCTGTCACACTATCCTGAATGAAGACTGAATCTGGTGTGAACTAAACTGTCTTCCCTAATCCACTGTGTGTAATCTGGTAAATCGAGAGACAGTTTGCAAACAAAGATGGAACATACAATACATCATTGAATGTGCCATCCTGAATGCTTACAAAACCTTTCCCGTAGACTAGTATAATAGTGTTATTCCCCATGAGAATGTGGGGAATAGGAGAAGCCTCAATGGAAGAGAAGATCTCCGGAGAAGACGCCATATGGTGAGAAGCACCTGAATCAAGTATCCAAGGGACCTGTGAAGGGGATGTAATGGAAGCCCATAATGCATGACCCTATCCAAAATCCTATCTAGATGTTGAAGAGGAGGCAGAAGACTGAAAAAATGACCCTTGTGAGGTGGAAGAGGATGGAGAGGAAATAGTGCTTTGCTAAAGGAGAGCTTGCAAATCTACAATCTATTTCTCATAGCCATCAAATCTCTTTTGAAAACACTGTGACTCATCATGGGGACCCTTCTGAAAATAGCAACATGTAGGGTGCTGAGTCTTCTGTTTCTCCTTCTTAGAAGAAGACGGTGGGCTAGTAGGGTGCTAAGAAGAGGAATCAAATATGTGCTTCAACTTCAGCTTTTTTGTATCCTGAGATGACTTGGCAAGCAATGCCTGTGACTATGAACCTGTAAGAGAATCCATCTAATTGAGCTTGGACTACTCATGAGTTAACCTATCACAGAAGGTCTCAAAAGAGGGCATAACATGTTTTGCACCCAGTGCATCCATAGTGGAGTAGAAGGTAGAAGTGAAAATCTGATAAGGGCCATGAAGCTTTGAGAGTATCAGAAAGATACACTCATCATCAGACTTTGTCTTTCCAACAACCTTTAAAATAGATCGAAGGGATTTGAACTTCATCAGAAAGTCCTTAATGCTGGTGAATGATTCAGGTGCCAAGGAGGTGAACTCTGCATCTATCTAGAGAATATTGAATTGATTCATTGTGCCAAACAAGGTGAAAAACTTGTCCCACATATCCCTGGGTGTGGTTAGACCATCTAGGTGGAACAACAACCCATCTGAAATATTCATGACAATGAGGCCCATTGCCTCATCCATCCTATTTTTGCGCATACGAGCCTCATAAGGCCTCTGAAGAACTGGCTGAACTATATCTAGGAAGGACCATAAACCTCATGACATGAGGATTCTGGTCATTTGTGGCTTCCATGTGTGGTAGTTATGTGGAGTCAGAATGATAATGGATGTGTCTGACATTGAGAGAATAAGATGGAAGTAGAAGGGTCTCTCTGAATTGAAAATATAGAAAGAAATATGCACCCCCCCCACAAACTATCAAACTAAGTCCTGCACACCACAAGATGAAGCAAAAAAACACAAAGAACTAGAGAAAAACTTGAGTTTTCAAATGCAGAGAAGGAGGAAAATAAAGCCTCAACTTTGACACTAAAAGTAGAAGCTCAAATGGTGGAGCTAGTGAGAAAGACTAGTATCAACACGTCTGGCTTGAAAACACCTTTCTGGCGATATTTTTTTTTCTAAAAACAGACACTGTATGCCCAAGATATGGCCAAAAAGGCACAGGTACCCCCAAAATGCAAGCTCACTAGAAAAACACAGTCCCGAAAAAAAATTTGACGATTGTATGGCCATCATGGGATGTTCTGTCAGGTGGGGGTGGCCAATGGGCGGTGACACCTATGTAGGTGGTGGCCGGGTGGGGCGGTGGAGGTGGCTAGGCAGAGCAGCGGTGGTGACTGAGCGGCCGGGCGACGACGACGGGACCTGGCGACAACACAGTGGTAGGTGGGTTGCGCATGGGTCAGGGGCGGTGAGGTGGTGGTGCAGTGGCGGTGCTCATCGGCTGAGCCAAATTTTAATTTAAAAAAATGTATTTTTTAATTTTTTTTAGATTTTTGCATCGAAAACCATGCCCGTACGGCCCTGGTAGGCCAAGAAAAATTTGCCAGATGCTTCGGTGTCCAAATCAAACATGTTTTATATGAATCTTGGGGTTTTTGGGCCTTTTAGACTCAACCGTGAGGTTAGTTTTGGTCCAAAATGCTCCAAAAAATAGAGACCCCTAGAACCAATAAATAATGCCAAAAACTGATCTGACAACTTCAAACCCTCGGGATGCAAAGATCTTGCTTGAACAGAACTCGAACAAGCCACAGAAGCAAGACTCTGATACCATATAGAAATTGATGAAATATCAGATTCAACTCCAAGATACAGCTGCATGCACAATACCTGTCACAAAGAATGAAGCAAAAATATGGAAAAAGCAAAACCCTCTTGTGCTCAAAAATGTCAGAACTCAAATTGTATTAAGAGAGAATGAATAAATAATTAAAAAAGTGGCTTATAAGGATGGAAACCCTAAAGCCACACAAAGCTAGGTTGAGGAATAATAATTAATATAAATATTAATTATTATTCACCTAAAAGGAGTTAGCTTAAGTGAAAATAGAATAATAGAGGACTTAATTAATTAAACCAAAATGATTTAATTATAAAGTCAAATATATCTATTACTCTAACAAATATCCCTCATATGATGGGGGTATTTGGTATTTTTGTGTACTTGTCACTTGAAAGTACGAAAGGAAAAAAATAGAACTAAAGAAAATAGATAACAAAAACCCCAATGAAAGACATGCGAATACCAAATAGGACATCCCAAATGCGTTCAACATCATAAATTTATAATGTATTTTTCTTTCAAACTACAAAAAAAATTCCATGATAATTGAACAGTGAAACTAAATCCCTTTAAAAAAATTAAACTAAATTGAATATTTCTTCTCTAAAATGTGAATATCATCAATATTATGTATATCAAACCAACTTTAATCCATAATAATCAAACTCAAACCCTCTAGACTGGGGTTAAAAATTGTAAAGTTGAACAAGAGTGAAGTGAAATTGATCTTAAATCATAGTCAAAACACTTTATGAAAATCTTCATGTCACTCCAGGAAACTCATACAAAGTGTCATTTTCATGCCTTAAAATTGAAACCATAACCGTGCAATGATCTTTCTATCATTCTATGGTAAAACCAAACTTCTCTGTATTGTTCCCTAGCTTAAAAGGGTTTCAAACCCGAGCCCAAGTTTAACAAGAATGAAATACTAAAAATGATGCCTCCAAACAATTGTGCCTTTTTCCACACCAAATTAGCTTATGTCACAAAAGATGCATTTTGATGGGCTCATTTTTAATAAACACCAAGCTCAAATTACTTTCAAGAGCTAGTCCCTTAAAGTGACCAACATGGCCCTTATTTTTCAAATGAACTAATAATGCCAAATAGGATTTAATCCTAATTTTATTTTCAAATTTATTTCAGATTCCCAAATATTGAAAAAGATGCTTATATAAACATGAGAACTCTCCGGATGGGCGTGGTTGGCCTTTTGGATGTTAACTATGCTCGTAATTACTACCACAGGCTAGTTACCAACCTCATGGTGAGGTTGGGGCCTATGAAGACTATCAGGCTAGTTTTTACTGTTAATTTCTGCTTTCTGTTGTTCGTTACTATTAATATTAACTTTACTGGTAATCACTACCATAGGCTGGTTACCAACCTCATGGTGAGGTTGGGGCTTGTTAGGAATTCCAAGCTAGTTGCCAGCTCTGTTTTGGAGCTGGGGCCTATTGATTTTCTTTCTTGGTTTTTGGTTTTCAAAATTGGCATAGGCTGAGGGTTTGCTGTGGGTGGTTTGCTGGTTTTCAGCACTCCTCGTGCTGGTTTTCTATTCGGGTCAGCCCCCAATTTTGGTTGCCTTTTTAAATCAAAAACATGAGAAGATGTATATTTCATTTGTGTAGATTGAGAAGTATACTCAACCTATATAGTAATTTTAATTTTTCTCTCATTGATACCGAGATGATCATGTAACCAAACTATGTTTCAAAACACAAGTAAACTTTATCAAATTGGAGATAGAATCATATGACCAAGTATGCATCAAAAATGAAGTATGCTAGCATTTTATGATAATTTGCATCATACTAAAAATAGAGGAATGTTCATGATATCTTAGGATGATTGATAATAATGCCAAAAATTCCTTGGGGATGAACAAAGAGCCCACTTTAAAATGAGACCAAATCCAACAAGGGTGAGCTTAGCTCGATCACCACCAAGGCAATACTCCAAAGATATGACATAATAAAAGAATCAATACAAATAAAACTCCATAGGGGAATGCCACAAAATTGCTATCCCAAAAATGGGTTCGACAAAACTACCGCTACCACCAAAATCACAATCGAAGTCATGAGGCATGAGCACCGAGAATGTAAAAAGACCCAAAAAGGGGTTTCTAAGAAAGAAATCATAAGTTGGAGAGAAAGAGAATACTTCTTTCAGGAAGAAACCCTTCTTGTCTAACTATTATAACAAACATCAAACCTCTACCTATAATTGTAGTTGTGTAGAACAAAACTCCTTCCCTCACAAACCCACACAACACCTGAAGGGAAAACATAGTAAGGATAGCAAAAAATGGATTAGAATGAAAATAGGACCATGAAAATAAAGCTACTGAATAAAATCTGGAGCCAACCAGTGACATAAAAAATCAAACAAATACCAAGACAAATTTGTGAGAAAAGTCAACAAATGTGCAAAGAAACTTGAGCTTAAACATTTGACCTTATCCTCAGCCTTTCCCTTTGCAAAATGAGGAAAAAAACATAGTCTCTTCTACATACTAGAAGAGACAAAACAAGCTTTCACACCACCAAAGTAAAAAATAAAAACATCCACACAAGAGCCTCAAGTAGAGATGAACTCAAGGTAAAGAAGGAAAATAAATAAGGTCTCTACAAATAACCAAATAAGAAGAATCCTTTACAAGAAGACAAATAATCCCCTAGGTAGTGGGAAACCAAAGTAAATAAATCCATGGCATTATGCTACCAGAAAAGAACCCATTGTTGGAATGATGATATATTTGTCATCAGTGAAAACACTTAGTGAAAACACTTATTCGATTCTGAATGCTTACCGAGCTCATCACTCAGTCCACAGCCTATACCGAGCATTCACCGGTTAAACAGTTCATACCGAGCAGAACAGTGGTCACCGAGCATATGAACAGTTCAGCAGTGTTTACCGAGAAGAGCAACATTTACCGAGCAGATGGTAGTCACCGAGCTTCGCCATAACTACCGAGCCATCAGTTGAAGCCAACCGAGAAATCAGTTTCTACCGAGTCACCAGCGGTTACCGAGTGACAATATAGCTACCGAGTCACCAGCGGCTACTGAGTTCCAAGCTACACTTCAGGACTAGTATGGACCGAGATTCTACTCTTACCGAGAGCATGGTGATGCCGAGTATTGTAGTGGATGCC
>MU221319.1:51004-65857 GCA_018584345.1 Thuja plicata
GTCTGTAAGGCATTCTATCTCAATTGCATGTAGTTTGCAAGGCACTCTACAGTATCTTCATTAGTTTAGCTCTGTTGTTTCATGTTTTCATTGACTCTTTGCCCAAGGATAGGCACTGGTTAGGGTTATTATTCAGTTTGTATTCAAGTATCAAGCATAAACAAACATTCAAGTACATCTTCATCACTAAATGCATACCTATTGAAAAGGGATTGTGTTAAAGTAACACAGTTCATATTCTTGATTCCTTAGAGAGAGAATAAAAAGGTTAACCTTCCTTGAGTTTAAACTCATAAAAAGAAGAAGGATAAGCATCCTTATGCCACTGTTATTTGTTATTACAGTCATAAGTATTTCCCCGTCAAGCTCTATTTCAGAATTGTTTCCAGTCATCTGAAGAGTGGTATCTTGTTGATCTAATCATAAATATAATGACATAACAATGAAGACCCAATCCACCATTTGAGGTTTACTTGAAACATAGTGAACTATCTAGGTAAAACCTGCCTGAGTATGTGGAGCTCAAAAATGAAGAAGGACCTTATCCAGTCCTTAGCAATTAGCCTTTCTCTTATCATAAAGGAGTTTTCATTCAAGTATAATCAGTATACTGTCATTTTAAGGTTGTGGTACAAGAAAAAGTGCTAACAGTACCCAAACCCTAGCCCAAGGCATCAATGAGCTTAAAGGGAATCATCAAAATCATATTAACATGTTGGAAGGCACTCTCAATAGCTTCCAAGATAGAGTCAAGGTCATGATTTTTGTCATTAAAACAACAATGGATAATTCTACTAAAGGGCTTATGAAACTGAATGAACAATTAGAGGTGCTTCAAGATCTTTCTAAGGGTGCTCCTGATTCTCCCTCTATTAGTGTTAAATCTGCCAAAGTGGGACATGGAATAGATATAGGTTCCAATGTGGATGTGAATGTTAATTTTGGTGACCTGAATAAAGCTACTCTTTGAGGCCCTACTTCTACACTCTGGAGAAAATATAAGGGAATTACTCATGTTGATAGTATAGTTAATAAGGTTAGGATTATTCATGAGGATGTTCTTAGGAAAAATGCAGAACTAGTTAATTCTTTGTAGTTTGTTGGGGATTTGGTCCCCTGTTTTGGATCTTTTATCTATTTGTGGGTTTGTGTTTGTTTTTTTGTTGGTTGCAAAGTATTTCATTTTTTATACTCCTCCTTTTTGGATGTTGGGTTTTAGGTCCCTATAAAACTAGTTTACCTTTAATAAACAACATATTATAGTTTAATTTTTTTTACCAGTGTCTCTATAGTTCTCAAAGACATATGTGTACCATTTTTTAATACCTTTTGATCCGCTCAACCAATTTTTTTTTTTTTGGCAAAAATGGCATAGCCATTAAAATTTTATTATATACCCTGTTTCAAAGGGTCGGGAGGGAAAGAAATAGTCAAGAAAATCCTCCTTCCTTGCCATTACTTACATTTACATAGAAATCCAACAACCAAGTAAGGCCAAAATGACTTAGACTAAAACCCATAATGCCCGTTTCCAATCTGCTATAAGCAAAATGATTGAAAACATTACATCTAAAGATTAAAGAAAAGAAACCCACCAAGATTTCAACAAATATTCTGCCTAGTTGTAAAACACTGTAAAATTACCTTCAAGCGTGAAATACTTCATTATAATGAGACAATTTTTTGGCCAGAAATCTGACAGCTCTTCCCTGTTGAAACCCCCATGTTTCTTGACCGACAGCTCACCGTCTTTGAAAAATTATTTTAGGCTGGTATGGTCGGCAGTCCGACTGGTCTTTTTGTACTTTCTCCCCACCATAGAGAGTCTCGTTGCCTTTGCAATGACCTCCTCATTGAGCTAGAAGTGAATGCCCCCAATCGAGACACTTTTGTTGTTCCAAGAGGAGACAAACTATTTAGATATTCTCTCATCATGTCCACCTTTCATGCATTCCATGAAACCCCAAATGCCAGTTTCTTTGCAATAATGGGTGACTAGCGGATCAGAAGTAAAGGCTTCATCAATATTATCAAGTTCAATACAGAGAATATTACCCCCCATATCAGAGGTCTGCTCTTCAAGCATCAGAATATCCTTGGAGTCTGAGAGCTGAGCGTTATTGTAGGCCATATAAAACCACTCACTTTTACAAATCTGTTTCAAAAAAAGCTTATACATAACCTGCCAGTTTTGAGAATTTTGGAGAACGGGCTCCATACCGCCAAATCTAATGGATCTCCAGGTGCCATTAATAGTAATAATAGCATTAATACCATCAATAGACAAAAAAACCTTTTGAAACTGACAGCGATCACTCCACACATTCGAAAGGTAATGATAGAACTTTATGGGAATTTGAGTTTTGCCTTTCATAATCACACAAATCACTCAAACATGCCAGCACGTGATCGAGGAAGGGTTCATAATAAATAAGCCAGCCTGGCATATTTAGACTATAGTATTCATTTCTCCCATGATGATTTGTTGAGTCATTGGAGGTAATTCACCAATTAACATCCAACTATTTAGTTTTCTTTGTTTTAGGCCAATTGCTGCCATTGAGTTAGCAACCGAGTTTCCCTCTCTATAAGTATGGCCTATAGTCATTTGTTGGAAGCTATCAAGAATCTCATAGATCTCCATAATGATAGGTCTAGCCCACCACCCTGCACCAGCTCCACTCTTGACTACCTCTATTATCACTTTGGAATCCCCCTCAATTTCTAGCTATCTGAAGTTCATCTGTTTTGCAAGTTTAATCCCCCAGAGAAGGGTCATCCCTTCTGCCTAGGTAATAGTGCAGTTATTGATTGGTCCCACATAATCCAATAGGAAACTGCCCTAGTGGTCTCTCAGCACTCCTCCCCCTCCATGCCCAAGATTATTAACTGCCCCATCAAAGTTTAATTTTATTCTACCTCTAGGAGGGGCAATCCATTTGGTAGCTTTTCTGGCTATCTTTTTAGCATTGTCGAACCTGGAGAACCCACTCGGAAGGTTCCAGTGTTCATTAATCTTAACTTCCCATGTAGTAGGAGGACTAAAGGGGAGCTTCCATTTAGCCATCTTAGCATTCTCACTCAGGAGCTTAGTTTTGATAAGGAGATAGGTTTCAGGTTGGATGCCTTTCTCCCTGAAGATCCTGTTGTTTCTTTCCTTCTAGATGATCCAGCATATGTGTGGGGGAAGCATACGCCAGAGGAGTTGGAGTAGGGGTGATTTGAAGGGGATCTATAGTTGATGAATTGGTGCACCTCACAGTCCAAGGCCCACAAGATACCCAACCTATCAGAAATTCCTTGCCACATGCTGGTAGCATAGTCACAGTGGATGAAGAGGTGATTTACTATTTCTTCCACCTTCTCACATAGGACACATCTATTTTCCATTGAGAAGCCTCTTTTAGTAAGATTATCTTGCGTTAGGATCTTATCGTGCATTAGGGTCCACCAAAAAAAGTTTATTTTAGGCATGAGCTACTAGTCCTCTATTCCACGGGCCAACACCGTCTTGCTTCTTTTTCTATAAAAAACAAATATTATGCCTACAATAAAACTATACCAGTCCGGGTAGGAAGAAAGCCCCAAAATAAAAAATTGAAACCAGCACAAACAAAACTTAAGCTCCAACTACACTCCAACTCCTTCACATGGAGAAAACAAACCTGGGAGGTGAGTGTAAGGAGGAAAAACTGTACCAATTCCTTGCAAACAATTGGCTGAAGCTCCTGTTAAAAGATGGGGAAGGTAACCCCAATTATCCCCCCTTTTGTCTATGGTTAACCCTTTTGACTGAACTCTTCAGTTGGGTGATGTTGGCCTGTTTGATCTTTGTATTAATTCTAGTTTATGCTATCTATTTTTTCTTGCTGTTAATGTTAACTATACTATTAATTACTACCACAGGTTGGTTACCAACCTCATGGTGAGGTTGGGGCATGTGAAAACTACCAGACTGGTTTTTACTGTTAATTACTGCTATCTGTTGTTTGTTACTATCAATACTAACTCTACTGTTAATCACTACCACAGGCTGGTTACCAACCTCATGGTGAGGTTGGGGCCTATTAGGACTTCTAGGCTGGTTACCAGCTCTATGTTGGAGCTAGGGCCTATTGATTTTCTTTCTTGGTTTTTGGTTTTCAAAATTGGCATAGGTTGAGGGTTTGCTGTGGGTGGTTTTCTAGTTTTTGGCACTCCTCACATTGGTTTTCTATTTGGGTCAACCCCCAATTTTGGCTTCTTTTTTAAATCAAAAACAAAACTTAACCTCTCATTTTGCGCTTTGCTGGTGCCCTGCCAATAACAGATGTGACCGATAGTGCTTGTGAGGTGGATGCTACTGGAAATGTAGCACTTGGATCATCATCAACGAAAGCTAACATAGTTGAAAACTAGTCAAACAAAAAGAAGGCATTTGCAACCATCCCACTAGGCAAAATATCCATAAAATTTATGATTTCTTTCCTAAAATGTTGGATATCCCGACCCTGTAATGACAGCTTTAGAAAATCATAGAGGTGCACTATTTATGTTTTCTTGTCCACCTCTGTTGGATGGAAGAGACCCTTGACCCAAGCCATGGAAGACCATAGCTGGTATCCTTTAATCATCTCTTGCAGCTCCTCAACTGAGACAAAGTCTTTTTTCAAAATTTTATTGGTCATACGAAAGAAAATGTCAAAATCTGGCACCATGTCATACCAGTTTGAGATAAACACCGAAACCACCTGGGTGTGTAAAAGATGTCAAGGAGTGTCTAGAGGCAAGATACAATCTCCTATTATGCCTTTGATAGCATCAATTAATGGACCTGGGAGGGGCTTAAATGCAATGTTCATCTGACGACCCAAATACAGGTCTAATAGAACATATTTGGCGCCTTTAGATAATTATCTTTAACTCATAACTAAATATGAATACAAACATGCATATCCCAAAGATAGGCGCAACTCAAGAAATAATGTGATTATGTTAGCTCTTCACAGATAGTCTTCAATCTCTGTAACTGTCATAACTGATTAATATAACTCAACTGAAACTTCATATCTGACTCGGCGTGAATGCACATAGCATCTAGAACATGTATACGCCATGGAAATGAATACACATAGCTCTAGAACATCTGTACTGATAATTACATATAGAACACTATTGTATATTATATGTTGTCATCAATGACAAACATATAATCAATTATATGCATAGAAGCAAATCTCCAACAATCTCCCCCTTTGACATTGATGGCAAAATATGATATCAACTCAAAGTGTCTTCCTTCTTTTTACAATCTTCTCAATATCCTCATCAAAAGTTCCTCTTCACTGTTGCTGCTCTGTATACTCCCCCAGAGTAATTTCTCCCCCTTTAACATCAATGAAAAAGGGTGTTAAACACCATTAAGCATAGGTACTACTCTAGAAGTAGAGTAGTCAACCATTCATCAGTCACCAAGGACTGATGTTCTTGCTGCACATTTTAATCAAACTCAGGAAAGGGAATTACTCCCAAGTTCTCCCTGAGATACTAAAAAGTATCTTTTGATAATGGCTTTGTAAAGATATCTACTAATTTTTCTTTGGTGCTCACATAATCTAACTTTACTTCTCCATCTGCAACTTTTTTCTCTTAGAAAATGGTATTTGATCTCAATGTGTTTTGTCTTTGCATACATCACAGGATTGTTTGATTTATTGATAGTACTAGTGTTGTCACAGGGAATAACAATAGGATAATCAATCTAAATACCAAAGTCTTTAATCATCTATTTGATCCAAACCATTGTTGAATAATTCAATGCTGCTACAACATACTCAACTTCTATTGTTGACTGAGAGATACAATTCTACCTTTTACTTGTCCAAGTGACCAATCTGTCTCCAAGAAATACTGCTCCTCCTAATGTACTCTTTCTTTCATCAACACAACCTGCCCAATCTACATCTGTGTACACATGAAATTGTATATTCTCTGAGTTAGGATACCATAAACCATAGTCAATAGTCCCTTTTAAGTATCTAAATATTATTTTTATTTCCATTAGATGATTTTTCTTGGGTTCAGCTACAAATCTTCCAACAATGCCAACTGCATTAGAAATATCAGGTCTAGGTTGAGTAAGATATATAAGTTTTCTGATCATAGACTTGTATAGGGTCTTGTCAACTGCTCTGGAATCATCATCTTTAGAAATCTTTCTTCCTGTTATCATGGGGGTGCTTACTAGTTTGTAAGCTTCCATCTTGAAAGTCTTCAATATCTCGTTCACATACTTAGACTGATTTATGAATATGCCTTTGTCTGTTTGTTTTACATTCAATCCAAGAAAGTATTTGATAGGTCCAATCAGGCTCATTTAAAATTCACTTTTCATTTCTTTGGCAAATTCTACACTAAGTTTGTCATTACCTCCAAATATAATGTCATCAACAAAAATAACAACGATTAGTAGTCCTTCATCTGTCTCTCCTATGAATAAATTATAGTTTGTTGCTCCTTTTTTGAATCCTATCTTTGTTAAGTAACCATAAAGTCTCTCATACCACGCTCTTGGGGCCTATTTAAGTCCATAAAGTGATTTCTTTAATCTGCATACCATATCTGGTTTATCTAAAAGTTTGAATCCTTCACGCTGCTCTATGAAAAATTCTTCCTTCAAGTCACCGTTCAGAAAAGCTGACTTGACATCCATTTGGTATACCTTAAAGTTCTTGAATGTTGCATAGGCCAAACACAACTTGATAGCTTCAAGTCTGCTCACAGGGGCAAATGTATCAGTGTTGTCTATTCCTTCTCTCTACGCATATCCTTTACACACTAATCTTGCTTTGTTCCTTACCACTATTCCTTCTTCATTCATTTTGTTCCTGAATATCCACTTTGTTCCAATCACATTCTTGTCATGAGGTCTAGGGACCAGTTCCCATGTTTCATTCTTGATTATTTGATCTAATTATTCTTGCATGGCACTTTGCCAATCTGAATCTTAGGAGTGATACTTTCATCTATAATCTGTGATTCTTCTTCACTTGGTTTAGGATTGTTACATGAAACATCAATACAGTCAAACATGTCTTCAATAACTGTGTCCTTATTGATGGGTCTAGGCTCATCTTCAATCATGGGAGCATAGTCATAATATCTTTCTTGAATCATAAATTTATCATCAATCTTCACATGAGTGCTCTTAATGATCTTCTTTAATCTTAGATTAAAACATCTATAGGCTTTGCTTTTAGTAGAGTAACCAAGAAAAATACATTCGTCACTTCTAGCATCATACTTGCCAATGCTATCATCTCTCTTGATTTAGTACTTGCTTCCAAAGATTCTAAAGTATTTTAAATAGTAGGTACATTATCAAACCAAAGTTCATAGGGTGTCTTGTCTGTGCTTGGCCTTAATTGTATTCTATTGATAGTATAGACTTTTGTATTGACCGCATCTCTCCAATAAGTATGGGAAACCTTTCCTTCAATCATGATAGTGTGCATTGTGTCAAGTATTATTCTATTCTTTATTTTTGCAATCCCATTCTGCTAAGGGGTTCTAGGTGCACTTAACTATCTCTTGATTCCATGTTCTTCACAGTAATCATAAAACTGGTTAGAGGTGAATTCTCCTCCTCTATCAGATCTCAGACATTTTATCTTTAGTCTAGATTCATTCTCAACCTTAGCTTTGAACACTTTGAACTTCTCAAAAGCTTCAGATTTGTCTTTTAAGAATGCAACACACACCATCCTTGAGAAATCATCAACAAACAAAATGAAATACCTTTCTCCGTAGTAAGATCTTGTTTGAGTAGGTCCACATAGGTTTGTATGTATCAGATCTAATTTGTTTTCTATAGAGTCTTGTTTTCTCCTGAATGAGGTCCTCACATGCTTTCCCATCATACATTCCCTACACATGGTGTCAACTGGTCTTGCAATACTTGGAAGGTTTCTTACTGCCTTTACATTACTTATCTTGACTATGATGTCAAATTTGATATGACAAAGTCTCTTGTGCCATAGCCAACTGTCATCTACTTTTGCAACAAAAAAAATTACTTCTTAATTGAGCTGAAAAACATTACCTTTGGTTTTTGAGCCTGATGCAATCATGTCTCCTTCTTTTTTGTTAATGATGTACTAGTTGTTTTTGAATTCCAACTGATATCCTTTATCAAGAAACTGTCCAACACTTAGTAAGTTATGATGTAAACCATCAACATAAAGAACATCATCTATTTTATTCTTTCCATCTAAGGTGATAGAACCTCGGCCTATCATAGGTTTGGGAGTGCTATATCCAAATCTAACCATGCCACCTTTGTATTTTTCCAAATGTACAAATTTGTCTTTGTCTCCTATCATGTGGTGTGAACATACATTGTCAATGATCCAGTCAGTTCTGATATCAACTTTTGAAACTAATGCTAACTCTTGTTCTTTTTCTTCATCTTCTTTGTCCATTTCTTTAAGCATATTTTCAATGTATTTAATGGAAATGAAACCAATTTCATCTTCTCCTGAATCATCATCAGTTACACCATCTTCAACATGATAACATTCCTTAGTGTACTTGGGCTTGTAATCTGATCTGAACTTCTTGACTTTTATAGGACAATTGGATGCAAAGTGACCAACTTTGTTGCATGAAAAACATTTGAATGGTATCTATCCTTCATATTTCCCTTTACCTTTCCTTTCTTTCATAGAAATCATAGAAATTATGTCTTCTAGTTTTGTATCCACTTCTTCATTATTACTAGAGCTGCATATGGATTTCTTGCTGTGGACTGAGGCTTTGAAAGTTGTCTCTCTTTTGGGTTTGGTCTTCAATCTTGATATCTCAAATGCAGATATTTTTCTGATCAAAGTTTCTCTCTTGAAGTCTTTTGAAAATTGCATAGTCTCATCTAAGATATTGATCTTTCTCTCATAGTCTTCTGTTAGTGTGGTCATTAGTTTTTCCATAATATCTTCCTTTGAAATTCCTCCACCATTGTTCCTGATACCTGGAACTGCTTCATTAATTATTTGATTATAGGCTCTGATGTTTTCTTTAGGTAGTATCTCAAAGTTGTTGTACCTATTCTTCCATGTCTTTCTATGCACATTCTTTGCCTGAATGTCTCCTCCAAACATATCTTCTAAGTATTTCCAAATAGATTATGCTTTATCTATCTTCTTGATCTCATAAAATTCACTATCGGATAGGGCACTGATTAGGGCTTCTTTGGCGATTGCATTATTAGTGAATACTTCCTTTTGTTGACTATAGAGTCTTCTTTTGCAAGGTCTTTCAAGGTGGGAACTTCAATTTCTTGAGTGACAATCTCATAGATCTCAAATCCAACCCACTGATGATGTGTTATCATTTTGTTCTTCCACTCAAGATAGTTTTCTCCATCAAACTTAGGACTCTCTTTCCTGAAGTATGCCATCTGAACTACCTTAAGCTGTTAGGCTTTCTCTCCAAGGCACTTGGCTCTGATACCAATTATTAGAATAGTCCCAAAGGATAACTAAGATGGGGGGTGTGAGTCAGTTATCAGCTACTTTAATTCTTTTCCTTTGCTTAGATACAATTAACATAAAGTAAATGCACATTTAGATAATACAATAGAGAATGCAATAATTTTGGTTACAGGGAAACCAAATAGGTAAAAACCCCGACAGGAATTAGCACCCACAAAGAACTGTATATACTTGAGTATAATTATCCTTGTTAAGAGATCTTGCAACCTTGTTAGGAGTTGTTCTTTACAATGCAATAAGTATAGAGACCTGGTTAAAGGTTAGACCCTGTTAGGAGTCTTTTACAAGTAACCCTGTTAGGGGTGAGGACTCACTGTCCAAAATCTCACTGCTAAAATGATGAAGGCTGCAACCTTCAGTAGAACAAATATACATTATATCTGATAGGTGAACTATTTGAGTAGACCTGATGTCTTTATCAGTTCCAATGTGTTGTGTACTTCCACTTCTTCTTCACATAGATATTTTTTTGATGAATGAAATGTCTCTACTATCCCAAAACAATAGACATTCTAGCCTGCACTTTTTATGTCTTTATTCTTCTCATTCACACTTGGCATTCATCAAATGAACTACTATAAGTATCTTCTCCAAAGGATGTGATCTTCATAAGCTCTAAGATTCCCTTCAATAATTCTTTAGTCAGCCACATCTAGGAGTCCCTTCAATACTTCTTTAGTCGGCCACATCATACATGCAACCTGATTAGAAAAACACAACTCATACTGAATAGACGCGACGCTTAACAAAGTCGGCTCCACCAAATTAACTCCAACTTCATGATTCTAATAGAACATCTTTGGTGCCTTTAGATAATTATCTTTAACTCATAACTAAACATGAATGCAAACACACATATCCCAAAGATAGGTGCAACTCAAGAAATAATGTAATTACATTGACTCTTCATAGATAGTCTTCAATCTCTGTAACTATAATAACTGATTAACATAACTCAACTAAAACTTCATATCTAACTCAGCATGAATGCACATAGCATCTAGAACACGTATACACCATGGAAATGAACATGCATAGCTCCAGAACATCTGTACTGATAATTTCATATAGAACACTGCTATATATTATATGTTGTCATCGATGACAAACATACAATCGATTATTTGCACAAAAGCAAATCTCCAACATGATATTTATCCTTATTTTCACCCTTCTTGACACAAAAGAGATCTTACAGATTGAAACCTCATCACTTCACCTCATATCGCATTAAGGCACATTTAACCCTTAATCGAAATCTATCCCTTGCACCTGTATCAAAGATAAATGCTCATAAGTTGGGATGCTACCAAAGTACTTACCATGCTTTGCATTCATTGAGCTAATGTTGAATTACATGTATTGGCTAGTTGTGAACAATTGTTCCCCTATGACGTTCACTTCATGTTTCTCTGTCAAGTTGGTTATCACATTCTTCCTTTAAGTAGTTTTGTAATTCTAACGGTTGGACTTGTACGAAATCTCTCTCCCAATCTACCTTATCACACTTGACCCCCAAATTTTCTAGCCAAGCTATTTTATTCCCTTCTTTGTAGCAATGTGACAAAGTGTACAAAGACAAGTTCGGGAGGGTTTTAATCACTTCCTGTAAAGTATATTTGATTTCCTAACTAACTGTAGATTTGTTGGACAGATATGAAATTATTAAGAGGGAATCCCCTTCAATATGTAGATCCCTTACTCCCAGTTGGATTTCCATCCTAATCCCACATAAAAGTGCTTGAGCTTTGGCCATGTTATTAGTTCCTTCCAGAAAATTACAATATGCAGCTAATAATATAGACTTATCTTTCTTTCTCAGAACAAAACCTGCACCACTCCTTCCTGGATTACATTTACTTGCTCCATTAAAATCTAATTTGATTTGATTGGATTCTGGTGTAGTCCATTTAATATCTTTTCACAATTGGTGCTTTGGCATATTCCCAATCAGGACTCCTATAAATGGAATAGAAATTTGGGGCCATCTTGATAATATTACATTGTCAAAGGAAGTGAAGGTTGATGATATAGTTTCCACCTTTAAAAAATGTGCATTCACCATTTCTGAGACATGTTTCTCCACCAAATTACATACTAAAGTTACGGAGTAGACTTGTTTCCTAAAGATCCTCTTTTTCCTCTCCCACCATATGCACCAGACTACTGTTGCAGGGATAACTCTCCAGAGGATAGAAAAGAAGGATTTTTTATGCAATAGGGGCCACTGTTGGAGGATTGACTGTAATGAAGTGTGTAGGGGACCACTCCATCCTAATTTACCTAGGGCCCATTTCAAAATTTCTTGAGCAATGTCATAGCTTACAAGAAGGTGGTTTGTGTCTTCCAGTTCTGTGCTACATAACGGGCATGGGAATGTGTCCATGATCCCAAAGAATTTTAGTCTTGCACTAGATAAGATCCTATCTTGGATTGCTGGCCAAAAGAAAACCCCCATTTTTGGAGGAATGGCACTATGCCATGCAAATTTGAGAGTGGGATTTGGTAAGGATGGAGCCTCAACTAGAGATTTATAACCTTCTTTAACTATATATTTTCCTGACTTTCTCTTCATACGGATTACTATGTCACTCTCACCATTGATTGAAATGAACCTTGATTTCAGGATGTCTTCCAAATCTTTTTTCTTTTTTTGAGAAATCTGGATGTGGGAAAGATCTTTCCAATGCACTGTCCCATTGGTCAAAGACAAGTAGTCTGCAACTCTATCTCCACAGTATTGCTACAAAAGTATTTTAATCAATTGTATATTTGGTAAATTGGACAACTGAGAAATACCATTCCATGAATCTAGCCAAAACAAGGCCTTTGAGCCTGAGTTAATATACCATGTAAGATTAGGAAGAATGACCTGTCTAATTTTTATTATAAAATTCCACATGACTGAACCAGGAGGAGGGTTACTGATTGAGAAAATTCTCTTTGGGTCCTCCAAGTCTATGTATTTTTCCCTGATAACCTTTGCCCAGAGACTGTTCCGGCACTCATAAATTTTCCACGCCAGTTTCGCCCCTAAACTGAGGTTTCTTTCCTGGATTCTATGAAAACCTAAGCCCCTAGTTTCTTTAGGTTTACAAAAATTGTTCCAAGAGACTAGAGGTACCTTGGCTTTTTCATCCATGTTCCCTATCCAAATGAATTCTTTTAGGTATTTGAAAATCTTTTCCATCACACCTGGTGGGGGGAAAATAACTGATATAATATAATTAAGGATTGAGTTGAGAACTGATTTAGCTAACAAGATTCTTCCTGCCAATGACAACCACCTTGCCTTCCAAGAGAAAAATTTGTCTCTAATGTTAGATAATACTCCGTCCCAAAATGATACTTTAGCTTTACCTTGAAAAAAATGTATTCCCGGGTACTTGCTTGGAGTAGAAGCCAATGAGAAGCCCAGAACTCCCTGAATTAATCTACTTGCTTTGCTGCTAATATTAAATATAAAGATCTTGGACTTACCCTCATTTTTTTTTTGACCTGATGCCTCACAATATTTGGCCAATATTTCTTTGATAACATTTTCTTCCTTAACACTACCTTTACCAAATAGTAATGAATCATCTGAAAAGAGTGTGTGAGAGATCTTAAGCTGAGACTGTCTGATAGAAATGCCTTCCCAAATGCCCAGGTACTTTTTTATGGAGATGAGTCTACTGAGGTCTTCTACAAGGATAATAAAGAGAAAAGGTGATAGGGAATCCCCCTGTCTTACTCCTTGCAAAGAGGAAAAATAACCATAGGGAGAGCCATTAATCATTACTAAAAATTTATCTCCTGTAATGCATGACCTAATCCATTTGATCCATTTTCTGTCAAAGCCCATTTTTTCCACTACTGCTCGTAGAAATTCCCAATTTACCCTATCATATGCCTTAGTCATATTGAGTTTTAATACCATTGCTAGAAGGCTTTCTTATTTAATGGAGTTGAGAACTTCATGTGCTATTAGAGCACCTTCAATTGTATCTTTACCGGGTACAAAACCACCTTGTCACTCAAATAAATTTTGGGATCAATTTCCCAAGCTGAGTAGCCATTAGTTTTGATATGATCTTGTAGATGGTATTGCACAGTGAGATTGGTCTAAAGTTTACAAACGAAGAAGGTTGTTGACACATGGGAATGAGTGTAATGGTTGTGTTGTTAAACTGTTTCAATATACAGGCATGTTTTCTAGATTCTTCAGCTACTCTAGGGATGTCCATGCCCATTAAGTCCCAGCATTTTTGGAAGAAAAAAGGAGTCAGTCCGTCAGGACCCGGGGCCTTATCTAAACTCATAGAAAATATCAAAGATGAGACTTCTTCCAAAGTGAAAGGGGCTAGCAAGGCAATGTTATCCAAATCTATAACCAAATTAGGAATGCAATTCAGAATGGGGGGATGCTGTAAGGGGGCTGTGTTTGGGTTCGCTAAGAGGAGCTAAGAAAAGAATCTAGTGACCTCATCCTTTATATCCCTTTGGTTCTTGAGAATCATGCCATTTTTGTCCTTAATTTGGAATATAGAGATTTTTGTGTCTCTTAACTTTGGCAGACATGTGGAAAAAAGACGTGTTTCTATCTCCTTCTTTTAGCCATAGTTCTCTCGACCTTTGACACCAGAAAATTTCCTCTCTTAGAAGCAATTCATCCAATTTTTGGTTATGTTGATACAGCTCATCATAAATTTCTAGGGACATGGCGTTACTAATAATGTATGCCTAAATATCTTCAAGTTTCCATTGGTTTTCTTCCTCCTGCTTAAAGATATTTCCAAAAGAATTTTTTTTCCATTGTTTCATGTTGATTTTTATAAAAGCCAGCTTCTTTGACAAATTAAACATTGTTGTACCAGATATCCGTGGGGATTGAGACCACAAAGTTTGCAAGAGTTTTATGAAATTGGTGTCTCGAAACCACATTTTCTCGATCTTAAAGTGGGGCTGAATTCTATTTGGCTGATGAAGTATTTGAATTTCAGCAGATACAACAAAATGATCCGATCCAGTTAAGGAGAGGATAGAAGATTGACAAATACCATGAGAAGCCAACAGAGAGAGTTCACCAGAAACATATCCAACCTAGCTCCTACAAAATTGCTACCTTTCCATTTGTTGGACCACATAATTTTTCCATTAGATGGAATACAGTCTAATAATGTTAGAAATTAATCTTTACTTGCATTATGTAAGTAGGATATTCCTATGGAATCCCTACACCTATTTTGTCCTCTTGTGAGGATAATTCTTTTTATGTATCTTTTATTATCCCTTGGTTGTATTATTTAAATGGGATAAACCAAGGCATCCCTTAGATTCCTCCTTA
>MU221319.1:86549-106863 GCA_018584345.1 Thuja plicata
CTTCCTTGGCACTGAGGACATTCAAATGCCCTATGACCTTCTTCTCCACAGTGAAAACATGTTCCACGAAAGCCTCCTCTTCCAAATCCTTGTCCTCTTCCTCTTCCTCTCTGATCTCTATTATTCTAATCTTGGAAATGATTGAAATTGTTTCCTCGCTGATTTTGACTATTATTGGCCTCATCCTTCTTTTTCAGATCTTCATTTCGGCCACCATATGATCGTCCACCAGATCTCCCACCACGACCTCTTCCATTTTGCCTGCTCTCAAACTTCTTGTTTAGCTTTTCTTCTACTTTCAGGGCAAACTGGTATGCCTCCTCAATACTGTTCATTCAAACCAGATTCAACTTCTCCTGAATGCTTGGCCTCAACCCATTAAGGTACCGGGTAACTTTCTCCTTGTCAGCTTCTGCATGGCCTGTTCGAATGAGGATTTGATAGAACTCCTCCGTATACTCTTGGACAGATTTTCCTACTTGCTTCAAACTTTGCATTTTCTTCAGTAGGTCAAGCTCATAATCAATAGGAATGAACTGTCGCTTCAACTTATCTACCATCCGATCCCATCTTGTGATTTTATCTTTTTCTCTTCGATTTCACTCCAATTGGATCTCTTGCCACTAGATCTTCGCATGACCCTTCAGTCTGGCCTTCGCAAACTTGACCCGATCAGGATCCTCAATATCTTCATACTCAAAATATTATTCACATTCGTTGATCCAGTCAATCAACTCCTTTGGGTTAAGATTCCCTGAAAATGCAGGAACCTCAATCTTAGGTCTTTTTCCAATCTTGGAAATGGCTCAGAAAATCCTTTCTTCTTCTGAATTCAAAACTTCAACTTCTTCTTGATCATCATTTCCTTCTTTGGCTTCATCCTCACTTTCGTTTCTAACATTAAGATTCATTCCTCTATGAATCTCTTCTTGCAATGGTCGCACTTGTCTCTGGAGCTCTCTAACCTCAGGTGTCATAATGCCATCTCTTCCGCCACATTCCCTTCGTGGAGGCATTTTCGCAATGCACACTGAAACCCTAACCATGGTCCTGGTGCAAACTTCCTCACAGTCGGTGATCTATTTACACACTCAGGAACTTCTCGCTCTGATACCACGTGATGAAGGGCGCTCCCCTTAATGCCACAAACACATAAAAAAAATAGAGAACAACAACAATTTGCAAGAATATAAAATGGGTTTCTTATTATCTCCACAAATGTGGAATTACAAACTTTCAGAATTACAATATGCAAAGCCACATGGGCATTCCCCTTACAATATTCTGTAGGACAAAGCCTCAAATTATTACTCAGATCCACCCAGAACTGCCCTAGACAACACTACGGGCCTTCTTTATATAGGCAATTTCCACCGCCCGAGAAGGTTCCAGAAATCTAGCCTTTAAGGCCGACTACCCTTAACATTTAATTATTTTTCACTTTTATTACAAAAAGGTCGGCTTTAAATATTTACAAAATATGAGATTATGTAGCCGAACTTCTGGAAGCCATAACTTTTGAACCGTAGCTCCGTTTGGCTATTATAACCACTTTTCAGAAATGGGAGATTGTGATCTACAGTGCCTGACTAGCAAAGCGCAAGTCAGTTGGGGGTTTAACCTCGATCTGGAGCCTCTAAGGTCCTGAAAATTGAGCTCAAAGATTTTGCACCCTAAAATCTCAACAATAAATCCTTAATAACTTCGCCAATACAGATGATCTGGCAATGAAATTTAACTGGCATTCTTATATGACTAAGATGAACCTTCACCTAAAAAATTAGAACATTCTGAGTTCAAACGACCAACTTACTAAAAATAGTAAGTTTCCAAATATAGCAAATTTGTACAAAATAGCCCTTATTGAATAGAAAACATATATTTTTGGGTGATGCAAGATTGCCCTTACACCCAGGATTCTCCTGCATCAAACTTGATCTATTTTATAATTTTATGTACATGGCCAAGTTGGCCCGACAACATTCAATGGTGAACCCTACGCTGTAGACCCCATATATCTCCCCTGAACTTAAATATGGGAACTCATTCTCTAGGAGTGGATGCTGAAGGTCGTGGCAAGACATTAGAGCAAGCACTTAGGGAGGAAATAGTTATTCCACAAGAGGCGAAGTTCATCATCGATGGAAACCATGTTTCTCTTACACCCAAGATCCACAAAGGCAAGGGGAGAGGATACGTTCATATAATTCTTAGGACTAAAATCTAAAAGACACTTTAATTACAAAAGAAAATGACAATAATGCTTTTGGAATTTTGATCATCCCACAAGGGTGAGAGCATAGTGTAGCATGCTATCGATCAAGGAAACCTGCAAGACAATTTGTTAGTAGTCTGTGTTTTTAGTCTTCTTTTTAAACGTCCTACAAACCATTGTTAGGTTGTAATCAACAAGATAAGTAAGAGAACAACAAAGCCCAAAACTTATCAGCATTAGAAAAATTAGAAATCATAAATTTGATTGCATATTCATAAAGTATATAAAAAATAACGCACTTTCAAAAAAATTGCACTAAAAAATGTTACCGTATGAGCCCATACGAGGCTTTGGAAGCTGCAAAATAGAGGATTAGATAGGTACAGTGATCAAAACCTGCAATTTCTAAAACCCAAGATCCACAAAGGCAAGGGGAGAGGATACGTTCATATAATTCTTAGGATTACAATCTAAAAGACACTTCAAGCACATAAGAAAATGACAACAATGCTTCTGGATTTTTGATCATCCCACAAGGGCGAGAGCATAGTTTCCTAACATCATTGCCATTCCTAAAATACCAAAATAGAAGTTCAGTTTAGAATTCTTGCATGTGGATTCCTATTGCAATAAAACAAAATGAAATGCAAGCACAAAGTTTAGCATGTTATCGATCAAGGCAACTTGCAAGACAATTTGATAGTAGTCTGTGTTTTTAGTCTTCTTTTTAAATGTCTTGCAAACGACTGTTAGGCTGTAATCACCAAGATAAGTCAGAGAATAGCAAACCCCAAAACTTTTCAGCATTAGAAAAATGATAAAATCATAAATCTAATTGCATGTTCAAAAAGTAGATAAAAAATAACGCACTTTAGAAAAACATTACATTCAAAAATGTTACCGTATGAGCCCGTACGAGGCTTTGGAAGCTGCATAACAGAGGATTAGATAGGTACGGTGATCAAAACCTACAATTTCTAAAATATCTATGACTCAAATCCCAAAACTAAGACCAACCTAAAAATCTTCAGACAATTCTACCTAATATAAAATAAAAATTGCACTCAATTTGGACCTAATATGAGCACGATATGATCATTTGAAGTTAGACTCTAAAACCAAAAAGCTCAATGGTGAAGGCTAAGAATTTTCAAACCTTGCTGACATCAGCAGACTAGGGCATTAAAATTGATGGGCTGGGGGCCGTCATAGAAGGCCCATATTTTGACAGTCATATGGCCATCAAGTTTAACATAGTAAAAAAATGTTTATTTTTTATATTTTTTAACTTTAGATTTTTTAGATTGTTTTTCAAAAATCTATCTCAGGTTGCATGCAGAGATGATCTGAAATCTGCCTCGATTTCTATGCAAGCTTGTTTGGGCAAATATATTTGCCATAGATTTGACTTTCGTCAAATATGGGCAAGTTTATAGTTATTTTCAACCAAAACGGTGATCCAGAAGCGATGGTGAGGTCTAATTTGGTTCAAAATGAGAGATTTAAAGACACTAAGAGAATAATAGACATAAGATAGAAGAAATTTTCAAATGTGATGACAGAAAAGGATGTTCTACCCCACGGTGGGCACCAAAAATGTGTGCTAAAAATGTTGACACACTTCTATGAGTCATTGTATTCAAGATTGCTCAAGAATGAGGTCTCAAATGGTGACTCATAGCTCCCTATTCATGGAGTGCAAGGGTTTATAATGGAGGCCCTCAGTTTATACTTAGCTATGCCCATGCAAGTACACCATGAAATGAGAGATTCAAAGAGGAAGAGCAAGAATGCTAGTCTCCATGATCACCAAATATGCATTGCAAATGAAAATGAAAACCACTCTATATGATAACAATGCATGAAGTAAAATAATCTATGAAAGAAAATATGCAAGCTTAATCTATGAAAGGAAATATGCAAGCTTAATCTAATATGAATCTACTCTAAATGGATTTCCATGGATGCATGAAAGAAGAAGACAAGAAGAAGGGAATTTGCATGGCTCAAGCTCAAATGCTCAAACTCTCCTCCAAAATTGCTCTCAAAACCTGCAACATAACAATAACATAAAAACTCTATATATCCCTGATCCCTAAATGAGAAGGAGAGGGCTCTTTATAAATGAAAGTGTGGAGAGGAAAGCATCCTCAAGAGCAATGTTGGATAAATTCCTAAAAAGGAAAGTAAGAGGAAAAATCTCACCACTTAGGAATATGTGTAGAGAAAAAGGAATTTTTATTTATTTTTATTTGATTTATTTCCCTTCTTTCATCAAAAAGAGAGCTTTAAGTGGGGATTTTATTTATTTAATTAAAAGAGGGATTTTATTTTAATTAAATAAGATTATTGATGAAATGATCAAACCTTAGGAAATATTTCAAAATAATTTAAATAATTACGATTTGATCAAGGAAATTGATTTGAATTGAAAATGTTGTAAAGCATTGATTCAAGAAATTGATAAATTGATTTTATCATTTGATAAATTGAAGAATGGGGGCCCATAGTCTAGGCGACTATTTTAGGGTGCATACACCAGGTGCAGGAGATGAAACCAATACTAGAGGTAAGAATCCTGCTAGTGCTAATACTGCATATATTATCAAACCTAATATTTAGATGTCCATTTCTATTGAGAAAGAGAAGGATAGCCTTAAAAACTATGCAATCTTTTTGGCAGCCCAAGACATTAGTAAACTCCCATCGATAACCTTCCTAAATGACTTGAGCCACAATATTTGGGGCAAAAATATGGCTTCCACTTTTCCTTTCTTCGAATGGTTCAGAAAGGACTATTTTTTATTTTCTTTAAGAACCCCAAATCCCAAAAAGAGATTGTCATCAGAAAATTTTGAAAGATTGGCAATACCAACTTTAGCACTCTACCCTGGTCTCCCAAAGTTGTCCACAACAAAGTATTATACCTTTTGATCCCCTACTAGATTACCATTAGTAGCCTACCTCCATTTTTGTTTAACATAATTCCTCAGGCTCTTGAACCCTTTGGCACAGTCCTTAGGGTTGACAAAACCTACGTCCTTCTTCCCCACACGGATGCTAAGGTTTTGATTATGACCAACCTTGGAATTTACCTCCCGAGTGAGATAGTATTTTACCTAGATGGCCATGCCTATAATTTACCAATCTCCTTTTTATGAGGTCTTAATTCATGCTTCCTATGCAGAAGAGAAGGCCACATGAGGCACGAGTGTCAACTGTTGAACAAAAAGAAGATTGCCCCAAAACCTAATATGGGTAAAATGAATAGCCCAACCTCCTCCAATGGAAATTCAGATGGAATTCCCACTCCCCATCCTTAAATCTCTAGTAATCTAGAAGTTAAAATCTGTGTTTCCTCAGAAGAAATTACAGCTTCTCTAGATGAGCTCAGAATAGCATTCAATAAAGACTCATGTTGGATCCCTCCAACTGGTCCTAATATTGAAGAATTAATTGACCTCCCACAAATTGAGAGCATTTACTTTGGGTTGAAATCAAAGAGTCTCATATCCAAACATAGGACTCTGAATGCCCAACAACTTTTCCTTAATAAGATCAAGAAGATCTCAGGCCACAGAAGAAGAGATCCTATTCCTCCACTTAGAGTTTTGGGCTAGACATAATAGAGAGAATGGTTAGGAGTTTAAGGAATACCACTAATGGTAAACCATATGGTGGACTAGAAGCTATCAGAGAAGCTTATGACAAGGAAGATAGATTAAACAATGCTTCAATCACAGTGATACCAGCCCCCACTAGCCAGTGTAATGCCCAACAAGGGAATAAGTCTCCTTCTGAGAAGAATATCTCTGATGATGTGAAGTGTGCCTCCCCTAAGAAGAGTAGGAAGGAAATAACCCGAAAGAAGGGTAAATAAGAGACTCTGATATGGCCATTTTTGTTTTTGAAGGAAGTGCTCCAATTGAGTATACATTCAATGCCAAAAAGAAGTGCAAGAAACCCTTAGCCAAGAAGCCAGTAATGGATCAATTTGAGAAGGGAGACAACCCACAGGAAGAGGAAGGCGTACCCAAGATCATAAGAAAGAGAGGTAGACCACCAAACCATGTTTCCAGTATCAACCCACTGAAAATACAAAAGAGAAAACTTCTTAACTATTTTAAGAGCTTCCAAGCTCCTATGGAAGAAGACTCTTAATATTGTTATGGATATCAAATGCGCATCGTGGAATGTGAGGAGACTAGAGTCCACGGATAGGAAGTATGTTACTAAAAGATTCATTAGAATGCAAAAATGATTTGACTTCATCCTCCTCAAATAAATTAAAGAAGTTGGATTCTAGTTAGAAGTTGCTCTAAAATGCATTTAGAAAGATGCCAGAAGTGTCTACACCAATCATTAAAGAAGTAAGGGAGGAATTTCTATACTTATTCACCCCAGATGGGTTAATAAAGCTATAGACTGGGGGTGTTCCCTATGTAATAGAAGTGTTTAGGTCATCCTCAAACATAATGATGTTGAGTTTGGAATATGTTTTGTTTATGCACCAAATGATCACTATGATGGGATTAAGATTTTGGAGTGGATGTGAGACATGAAGGACATTCCTTTGATTGTAGTTGGGGACTTCAACATGGTAGAGTCCCCGTAGGATAGAGGAGGGTCTAGAATGGAGTGGAAAGGTAATGAGAAGCACTTCTGGTCTATGATGACTAGTAAGTACAACTTATTTGACCCTCTAGCTAGACAAAAGAAAGATTTCAAAGGGATATGTCATACTTCGTCTAACTTTCAAAAAGGGAATAGAAGAATATACTATAGGCTAGATAGATTCTATATCAAAAAAAACCATTTTAGTTTCAAAAAAGAGGATAATGGAGTTTGTGTTAGAGTAGTCCCATACTCCCTATCAGACCATCACCCTATAGTCTGTTCAATCTTTCAATTAGAGAGCACCCCACTCCCCAAAAGAGGAAACAAGTCATTTTCCCTTAACACAAAACTATTAAGGAGCAAGGACATCAAGGCTGAAATCCTTATGATAAGATGGTTCAACCATGAGGTTGCAAAGCATCAAAGTGCCATCAAGAGATGGATTTTAATGTACAAATAGCTGGAAAATAATACTCCAAGTGGCGGGGAAGAAGAAAGCTAAGGAGAAAAGGAGAGTAGAAATAGAGCTACAATTAAAATTGTGCCAAGTAGAGCATACCATCCAACTAGGCCCAACCAATGAAGAAGTCAAAGACAATCTAGTTTGGTCTAGAGACTCATTGAGGAAATTGTAGCAACACAAGATTTATGCTACAAGGGTTAGAGAAAGAGCTAACTAGGTCAATGAGGGAGATAGGGGATCAAGATTAATTTTCCAACTGCTTAAGGCTAAGGAGGCCAAGATTAAAATTTATTGCATATGTCTGGATGGAGATACCCCTAGCTCTCAGAAAGATATCCTGCAAGCTTTTGTAGGTTTCTATTCCAAATTGTTTACCTCAGAGGATACAGGCACATAGATGGAGGAGACGAGGAACAAGATCAGTAATATCATCCCTCCTTAACTCAAAGAGGAAGATACACTAGCACTGAGCAAGCCGATTTCACCTGAGGAAATTAATGGGGTCATTTTACATATGAGCATTGAAAATTCTCTTGGCCATCTCAAGTTTTCTTAGTCACTTCACTATAATAGCCCCCTAAAATGCCATCTCGCATTTCCCAGCCTTCATTCTTATGGTGGTATACATATCAAACCATATTTTCTTTCACCATGTCTTCCGAATAAAGGATTTGATCTAATATAGGAAAAGGCTTAGCTAGATTTTTTGTCCTTGTCAAGAACGAAAAATCTAGCTAAGCCTTTTCCTATATTAGATCAACTCCTTTATTCGGAAGACATGGTGAAAGAAAATATGGTTTGATATGTATACGACCATAAGAATAAAGGTTGGGAAATGTGAGATGGCCTTTTAGGGGGCTATTATAGTGGAGTGACTAAGCAAGATTATGCTAATGAACCAGAGTTTACAGATAAGAGTAGTATTGAGGATTATAGGTAGGGACTTCTCCTGACTTATGGATAGGCCAAAACTAAATACGAACATCATAGCAATGTTTGTTTCAACTCTTCTTCACATTGACAAAGACAAAAGTGCTATTTATGACTTTTGTCAAAACCTTTTCAAGGATTTTCTCCTAATCGAGTTGGATGTTGTCCGGGATAACATAGAAAATAATCTCTGTATTCCAAAGTGAAGTGAATATGGTATTATCAATCACCCTACGGAGTTATACCCAATAGTGACCATTGAAGACATCCTGAGCTTCAATGAAATATTCTCCACTATACGCCAAAACTGGTGGTTCTTGTTAAGTGTCACCCATACTGGGGTATTAGGGTTTAATGGAAAGGAATTCAGTGATTCCTTGAGGAGGATAAAGTATCAATGGAGGATAGTGATCAGTCTGAAGAAGAAGAGACATCCTCTTCGGGTTAGGAAATATTAACAGTAATATATATACTATGAAATGGATAGCTTAAAAAAAAACTTAAAAAATTTCAATATTTTGTATTCAGAATCGCCAAGACTTGGACTAACTTTTGATACTCTTGATATAGCTACGCTTAGAATTCTAATCATCTTTAGGAAGGATGGAGGATTAAAGACACTATATATATAAATGGACATATTGATATAAGTCTCTGGTTAGTTTCATCATGTGTTATATTTCAAATTGCAGGTCTAATTTCAGGGTTTCGTTCATTATGCAGAGATAGCTAAGAGAGCATTGTATGTTTTTTTAGCTAGCCCCCCTTGTTTCTCTTATTTTTGTTCCTTGTTTCTCTCATAACTGCGGTGTGGGCCTCCTACGAGCTAGGTGTTTGGTTTCCTCTACTTAAGTGTTGTGTCTTGTTGGTTAGTGTCTCTTAACATCCCTAATTTCCCCCTTCTCTTCTATTCTCGGGGTTTAGCACAACACTCTCGATGCCGAACGGATGTGTCTGAGGCATGCTTCATCATTTCTTAGGGGTCCTCCTTTGGCATTTTGATGGCTGGTTTGGCATTGTTATGCTTGGAATTTCGCCTGGTTAGTACTCTATTTCCTTCATATTCGTTCCCTCGTCTAGATTCTTGTTGGCGGATATGGATTCGGTCATTTCCCTCCCTTGGTTTGTTTCTGCTTAGGTCTTTTACTTGCACTTTTATTGGGTCTATCGGGTGATAGGTTTATCCCATCTCTCTTGTTATTGCTTGGTATCCTCCTCTCGGTTTTTATTTTGATTTAGTTAATCTTTTTTTGAATCTAAGCAAGATCTTTCATATGATTTGAATATTTTAAGTAGAGAAGGACTAGATTATTCTTGTTTTGCTTCTCTACTAAACTAACCAGGATGGACTTATCTCTATTGTATAAATATTGAATCTCTAGTTTGTGATTATATGGGAAATAAAGATGGTTTATACTAAAATTTGAAAAAACAAGGAGATCGATGGGTATTTATCTTTTAGTAAAACATAATTCATGTGTCTAAGCTATTTGATTAAACTGGATACGGTGGAAAATTTTAAGCCATGAAGAATCAAAATACATCCCATTAGGGGTAATAAATACAATTAGCAACATGAATAAAGGATATATATAATTTGTTTATTTATTAACATTTTTCTGATGTGTGTATTTCAAGTAGATTAACTTAAACATGCATTTAAAAGCAGTCTAAGGATAAATGTATATCTATTTTGGTTGCTAATGATTCACTATAAGAAAAGATACTGAAAAATATGGACTGTTTTAAAATTCTAATGAGAGCTAACTGACGTTGATCTTAGCCAAAGCATTGTGTGCAGGTTCGGGCTAATAAAGCTAAATGAAAGCTAAAAGCATGTTGAAGAACATAGACATCTATCATTCTGAAAAAAGAAACACTTAGGATTAATGTATATGTAATAGTGAGGTTACATCCTCTTTGTCCAAACAATTGTAAATAGGGGTATTCCCCTACAGATAATGTTTTGTAAATAAATGAGTGGATCATTGTTCTCGGGCAAGACTGGAGGTTTTCTTGATTCCGTTCTTTCCTACCAGTGCTTGTTTGAAGGGAGTAAAATGTTACTTGTATTGTTATTAAATAAAATTATCAGGTCCTTGACCTTTTACTGATCAAAAATAAAAAATAAAAAATTGATAAACCCAAAATTATATTCTTGTTTAGTATTTCATTGAGAAGACACTTTTCATCGATGAGTTCATTGAATAAATTATATTATAGATTGATATGATGCACATCAAAAATTGATTTTACATAAAAAATAAGTATCATGTATGACTCACACTGAGGAAATTCAATAATGTCTCATTACGTGGTTTCAAAATATTTAACTTTAATATTTTTTAATAGAAAAGGCACTATTCATAAAAAAAAAATATTTAAACTAAATGAATTAGTGGTTGTAAAAAAATATAATGACTTTTATTTTTAAAAACTTTATCATATATTTTAAATAATAGGGGATAAACAAATGGCTATAATTATCATGGACGATTTAACTACTACAAATTATGGACCAGGAAATTATAAAAGAACCAATGAAATATAATATAAACTATGAAACCTAAATTTCAAAGCTAAATCCTAATCAAACCAATGAAGTAGAAAAAAATTGAATACAAAATCAAGAAATGAATCCTTGGACACATTGCACTAAAACAAAAAAGTCTCCATCATTCTTCATAATCTCCTTGAGTTTATTTGAGAAACTATGTGTGAACAATGCAAATAAGAAAGCTCAATCCTAAACAAACCAATGAAGTAAAATGAAGATAGGTGTTGAGTGTGTAGGTTCAAGACTTGGGATCTAGAAACCCAATTGGCATATGACAACAATTAGGTAGTGACAAGGCTAGAAATAGGCTTGGAAGGAGCTATGAGGGGGAACACTATATATCAAGGGTCTATACTCATTGTGAAACTGTCAAGGGTTATGACTTATGACACTACAAAATACAAACTCTACTCTTTAAATAATTCATTATAGCAATATCAGCACAGCATTACAACTTATGACACTGCACAAGATGAACTCTACTCATTAAATAATCTATTATAGCAATATTGGCAAACCATTTATAAGCTAATGTAATCAAACTCTAAAATGGGAAGCACAACATCTATAGGTGGATTAGAGGCCTAATATCGTGAAAGGCCTCCGGGATAAATTTCTTGGGGCATTTTAGTAGGGATGCCATTGATGATTTATTTCAAGATTTAACTCCAACAATATAAGCTATACAGGAATCAAAGGTTGATGCCATATAAAAGTACAAAAAAAACCCTCAATGTAATGCCCCCACCAAGAAACTTGAGAGGAAAACACAATTATCTAAGAAAAAGACAATAAATATTTTTTCAAACAAAGGGTGCAACTAATATTACAAATATGACTACAATTACCATAAACATAGCCATGACACATTTCATTATACACAACATGAATACTAATAAAAACCAGATAACAAGACCCTCTTAGGTTCCCTGACATCGCTACTAGCAACACATAATCTACATGACTAAGAGTCCATATACATGATAACAATATGAACTAATTCATAACATAAAAATATATGAATGCATAATTTGATATTATCAATTCTGAATAATACATCCCCAATAATTCATCAGTACATGTTTACAACATATTTATAGTCATTTTCCATGAGTCTACATTTACATGCCGTGACACATAATACATTGTGTGTTAAAAGGTACAATGGTAATCGTCCATCATGAAGCTGAGAAGAAGTTACAATGAAGGTCAAAAGAGTCTCTTCGAAATGAAGGCCTCCCCGATAAAAGCAAAGGTGCCCTAATCTCCTGGCATATGAGAAATAAGGTCCGCCAGATATCATATGAAAAAGGCATATGTACTGTTTGACAATGTCTCACAAAGAATCTTCCACTCAACGTACATTAATCCTCTATTCAAAATATTGGTTGAGTTGCAGCAGATATTCCATGCAATATATATTAATTCTACTACTACTCCAATACTCGGGTCAGTAAGGGTAATTCATTCTTCTTTCTAAAAGATTAGGCCGAAAGTAATTTGGTTGAAATGGATGGATCTTCAAGTGACGGTGGCGAATCCATTTTAGTTTGTTATGATAGCATCGTTGTCAAATCGAAGGAGCAGCTGGATAAGTTGGCCTTAGGGAGGTATGCCTGCAACTCTGTCGGGAATAAGTCCTCGGGAGAGGAGAAGGTTGGCGTTGCACTGAGCAATAAAAGAGGCGGCGCACATTGTCCATAAAATGAGTCGGGGCACTCCCAGCTTGTTGGCGACTTGGTGAGTGCAAGACATGAAATTTACTGTAATAATGCAGGTAATGGGAGGAGTTCCATCTATCAAGCTGCACAGCAAATGGTGTTCCAAGGCGGGGCCAAGTTTCTCCATTGCAATCAAATACTCCGGAAGATTGAAGAAACGGCCGTGACCGGGTGGCAAGCCATCTGGAATACTGAGAAACTTAAATGTGGAAGTGGAGGATTGAGCAGCTGTTGTTGACATGAATTTGTGGCTCCATTCTGTGTTGACGAAAATGATGAAAACTCCTCTGGAAGAGAGGAGGTGAGCGAGATTGATGAGAGGATTGATATTGCCTTGCACAGGGAAAGGCACCATCACTGCGTGCAGGCCATTCATCTTCTTGCCTTGTAATTGTTGCATGGGATCCGTTTTGTCCGTGCCCGGTATACATAAAAAATAGATTACATAAGCTGTGGATGGATTCAACTGAGCAATTAACTAAACTTTAGCTTAATATACGGAAATGTGGAAGAGTAGTTGAAGGCAAATCTATATTCACAATTGATTGAAGATTTGGCTGTAGTCGACAGTTGGTATTTCTATATAATTGTGCGCTCTTTATATAAATTACTTTAGGTTATATCACATTTTAAAATACCATATTATTAGTTAGTATTTTATGCAACACACACTTATTTTTTTGTTGGTGAAGTGGTTGATTAATTTATCTTATATATTGATATGATGGGCATCAAAAAATTTATTGATAAGTTTCAAGGATGAACACACACTTCTTTTTCATTGGTGAAGTCAATTGTTAATTTATGTTATATATTGAAATGATGGACATAAAAAAATGATTGATAAGTTTCAAGGATGGAACACACACTTCTTTTTAATTGGTGAAGTCATTGGTTAATTTATGTTATATATTGATATGATGGGCATCAAAAAATACTGATAAGTTTCAAGGATGGAACACACAGTTCTTTTTCATTGGTGAAGTCATTGGTTAATTTATGTTATATATCGATATGATGGGCATAAAAAATTGATTGATAAGTTTAAGGATGATTCTGAAAATTCAACAATGTTTTATTTTCTGATTTATAAAAATAGATTAACTAAGTGATAGTGGATTTTATAACGACAATATTTATAAAATTTTAACACACACACACACACACACACACACACACACACACACACACACTCACACACTGTGACTCCAAAATAATTAATGTAAATGAATTAATGATATATTTATATAATATAAATATATAAATTTCATTATTGCAATTATATTGATGACATATATTATTATAAACTATTAGTATTGAATCACCAATAAATTTTTAATAAACCCAAAATTATATTCTTGTTTAGTATTTTATTGAGAAGACAATTTTCATTGATGAGTTCGTTGAATAATTTATATTATAGATTGATATGATGCACACCAAAAATTGATTTTATATAAAAAATAAGTATCAAGGATGATTCACATGGTAGAAAGTCAAAAATGTCTCATTACGTGGTTTCAAAATATTTGAACTAAATGAATTAGTGGTTGCAAAGTTTTTGTAATGACTTGTTTTTAAAATATTTAACAAATATATATTTTAAATAATATGGGATAAAAAAAATGGGTATCATTATCATGGACGATTTAACTACTACAAATTGTCGACTAGGAAATTATAAAAGGACTAATGAAAAAAATAGAAACTATGAAACCCAAATTTCAAAGCTAAATCCTAATCAAACCAATGAAGTAAACAAAAATTGAATGCAAAATCAAGAAATGAAGCCTTGAACCCATTGCACTCAAAAAACAAAGCCTCCATTGTTCGTCTTAATCTCCTTGAATTTATTTGAGAAACTATGTGTGAACAATGCAAATTAGAAAGCTCAATCCTAAACAAACCAGTGAAGATAGGAGTTGAGTGTGTAGGTTCAAGACCTGGGATCTAGACACCCAATTGGTATATGACAATAATTAGGTAGTGACAAGGCTAGAAATAGGCTTGAATGGAGCTATGAGGAGGAACACTATATACTAGGGGCCTACACACATTGAAAATTTGTAAAGGGTTATGACTTATGATACTGCAAAAGATGAACTCTACTCATTAAATAATTCATTATAACAATATCGACACACCATTACAACTTATGACACTGCACAAGATGAACTTACTCATAAAATAATTTGTTATAGAAATATCGACATGCCACTTATAAGCATTATCAAAATCTAAAATGGGAAGCACAACATCAAAGGTTGATGCCATATAAAAAAAAACAAAAAATAACCTCAATGTAATGCCCTTGCCATGAAACTCAAGAGGAAAACACAATTATCTAAGAAAAAGACAATAAATCTTTTTTTGAAATAGAGAGTGCGACTAATATTAGAAATATGATTACAAGCACCATAAACATAACCATGACACATTTCATTATACACAACGTGAATAATAACAAAAACCAGATAACAAGGCCCTCTTAGATTCCCCAACATTTCTACTAGCAACAAATAACCTACATGACTAAGAGTCAATGTACAAGATAACAACATGAACTAATTCATAACGTAAAAATCTACAAGTAAATAATTTGATTTTACCAATTGTGAGTAATAGATCCCCAATAGTTCACCAGTACATGTATACAATATATTTATTGTCATTTTCCATGAGGCTACACATAATACATTGTGTGTTACAAGGTACAATGGTAATCATTCATCATGAAGCTGAGAAGAAGTTACAATGAAGTTCAAAATATTCTCATCAACAATGAAGGTCTCCTCGATAAAAACAAGTTTTCCCTAATCTCTTGGCATATGAGAAATAAGGTTCACCAGATATAATATGAAATATGCATATGTACTATTTGACAATGTCTCACAGAGAATCTTCCACTCAAGATACATTTGTCCTCTTTTCAAGATATTGGTTGAGTTGCAGCAGATATTCCATGCAATATGTATTAATACTACTACTACTCCAATACTCGGTTCAGTAAGGGAAATATATTCTTCTTTCTAAAACATTAGACCGATAGTAAATTGGTTGAAATGGATGGATCTTCAAGTAATGTTGGCGAATCCATTTTAGTTTGTTATGAAAAACATGCCTTCCTTAATTGTCTTAAATCTATTATATTGAGGCTACCATATGCGAATACGACTTTTTATTCGCAACATTATTTCTACGCATTCTAATGAAAAACTGCCAGCAATTAGAGGAGATAACACAAAGGAGTGGATATTTGCGTCATTTTGTAGAGATTGGTTATATCAGTTGAAAATAATTCAAAACCTAACATCTTGGTTTCCACATTATGACTGGACAAGGCCATTGAAACCGTACCCTATTTCTCCAATGCACCTTCTACCTAATAATATTTTGAGGCTTGATTGGGCAATTGATGAAATACTAAAATTGGAGCTTTGGAAGTGTCATGATTATGATACAATATGTAGGTGTAAAGATTGAACGAACACATCTTCTTGACTAACCCTTATATTCTCTGAAAATCTATCATTTCAAAACACTATTTGCACCATCCCATTCTCTAACGAAAACCATCTCAGATTTATCTCCTTAACATGAACATCAAATTTAGGACTTTATATGTCAATGAGCGCAAGCCTCTCACAAAACCTCATATTAAACAAATAGAAGACAAAACTATACCAAACAATTGATTTTCCAAATCAATCTCAGACATATTACTTTCTTGATTGTCTTGCATAACCCTTCATCTCTATATGTTCCTCATAGTCCTTTCATACATTTCTTATATTGTCTCTTTGCTAAGGTGTAAAAAAATTATAGTTGCAATGTCCCTTGAACTTCAAGTAGATTGTCACCGAACCCTTAAACACATAAGACTTTCAATGGTTTCAAACCTCCTAATGCTAAATTACATATATATCTTGTATTTTTTCCTTTACTATTCTTTTACTTACAACCCCGTGATAGTCTTACAAGGAAGGCAAATACAAGTAGGAAAACAACTACTATCCATTACAAGAGAAGCTATCACTCATTTTGACAATATGAAGATTTATTAGAGGAAACACATCATCTAAAACATGAGGCATAATAGGTTTCACTCTATAGAATATGGGTAACCACACCCAAGTAAATGAAATTGCATAAAAACCATCATCTTACCACCAAGGCAATGCATCCAAAAGCATACTTGTATGGGAAAAATGAAGTTGAAAGCCATATGGTTTAGAGGGGGATTTTAAGCACGTCAAATATTTGAATGGGTCAATTAATGAAACCAAAGAAGCTTTGCTTTTCAAGAAAATCATGGAATGACCAATGTCAGGACAAGAATAAATCAATTTTAATAAAACACAAAATGAGCTACTAAAAAAGATAACAAACGTACTGCCCAAAAGAATCTTCAAATAGCCAACATGCTCCAAAAAACACAGTCCATCTACAGGAGAAACATGTGAGATCATGAAAACAACTCCATAGGACAGTTATGCATATAGGCTTGGGTAATTCCAAGGAAATAAAGAAGAGGAAAAGGGCGTGCTCCATGTATCATGACAAAGAAAATAGACAATTTGAAATATACACCCAAATTTAAAGGAGAAAATTTATGACCCAAGAAGTAGATGATAAAATAAAACCATTGAAAATTAAGAAATGATCTGGGGCTGTAGATGAGGGATATAGACAAATTTTCATTCAAATGGACTGCAATCAACCACAATAGAGATTTTACAAAGAACCATTGCAATATATATATATATATATATATATATATATATATATATATATATATATATATATATATAAACATTTCTTGTATAAAAGTGACATAGAAAAGAACCTATTTCATTGTGTTACAATAAACTAAAGCAATCAATTATAAAGATTAAATTGGCATACCTCCAAACTACTGAATAATAACCAAAGAGTATGTTGGAACCCCAAATTTTTGCAAACTTAATGCTTCCTAAACACTAAAAATCCTTCATTTTCAAGGACTATATGATTCTCCATGATTCATCACCATCACAACCTTACCTCTACATTGAACAAGGCCCAAAATAAAACTCTTACAAAGGATGAGCTACAAAACAATTCTTTGCAAATTGATCAATTAATACCATAATGATATCTAAGACATGCCAAAGATCGCTTAAAATTCTAAAATTACTCTCATCCTATCATATTTCACTATTTCGCAGAGTTCTTGAAGAGGAGTTGCACAATAGTGAATTCATCGCTATTTCGTAGGGTTCAAAACAATGGGTTGCGAAATAGAGAATATATTTCTATTTTGCAAGAAGCACATTTTAGTGTTGCGAAATGGTGAAATTGTCATCATTTCACGATGGGAAAATTCTAATGTTTTGAAATGGTGCAGGTTTTGGAAATGCACACCTTTGCCAGACATGATACTACAAACATGACAAATGAAATGGTTGAAGTTACCTAGTGATCACACTTGCATAATGAAGAGGCAGATGGATTGTGTCGCAAAAGGGGTTTATTTCACATAATGATATGGAAGTTGTGAAAGATATGGAACGCGAAGATAAAAATAAATATTAAAAAGCATTTGGCAGAGTTCCACAAACATTTTGGCCTAATTGAAACCTCCACAAACTTTTTTGCAGAGTTTATGAAGAGGAGTTGCAAAATAGTGAATTCATCTCTATTTCTTAGGGTGCAAAACAATGTGTTGCGAAATAGAGAATCTATCGCTATTTTGAAAGAAGCAAATTTTAGTGTTGTGAAATGGTGAAATTGTCGCCATTTCACGATGGGCAAATTCTAATGTTTTGGAATGGTGCAGGTTTTGGAAATGTGCACCTCTGCCAAACATGATAGAACAAACATGACAAATGAAATTGTTGAAGTTACCTAGTGATCACAGTTGCACAATGAAGAGGTAGATGGATTGTCGTGCAAAAGGGGTTTATTTCACATAATGATATGGAAGTTGTGAAGGATATGAAACATGAAGATAAAAACAAAGATTGAAAAACATTTCACAGAGTTGCTTATAATGTAAAAAGGATATGATTTGTTGAAAGAGCATCTAAGATTCCAAAGAAAATATAAATCCATGCTCGGCTTGGAGTTTTAAAAGAGAGGAGGGAAGTACATTGAGAGTCAGCTTTTAATTATGAAATTTTAATGATCTTGAAATTTTAACCTTTTGTAAATGTGATGTTAATAAAGGATTAAAAAGACCAACAAGTGTACATCTAAAAAAGACCCATTTTTGAAAATCAAATTTCCAAGCTCCTGTCACAATCTTAGGTCTGTATGAGGTGGTTTGGGCCTCCTACCAAACTAAAATCCAAAATATAGGTAGTTATCGACTAATTAGTTGATTTATTTTTCTCTTCATAAACATTTTTTAATTTTAATATATGGTGGTGTTTTTCATATCAAAGGGGTATGAAAACTATTCAACCACAGATATATGTGGTGTAAATATAAATATATGGGGAATCATGAGATTGTAAAACATATCATTTGTACTATACCATCCTAAATAAAAAATACAAGGTTCCAGTCATTTCTCTGCAATTGTGGTGTGGAATTATTTTCTTTTCAAAATGGTCCTTTGTGATTATTATTCAAAGAATTAATTGCCATTTTTAGAACTTGTGAAAATGAGTTATTTGTCCTTCACACTAATTTGAATATCAAGAAGCATTTGTGAAGTGTTGTCCTTATGTTTCTTGTCTGATCATCTTTTTGAAAGAGAAATAAAAATAAATTAGATTGATTGGTGTGTTGTGTACTTGATCATCATGCATTGATAGGATTGAATAGTAGATATTTTATCTAAAGGATAAAATACTGTCTCACAAATTTCTACATGAAGGTTTGAGGAGAGATGACTTTATGCTTAATAAGGATAAGGGACTAATCTTATTCATGAAAGATAAATTTCAAATAAAATTAATTATTACTCTCAGTAGGATAAGATAAAATGCATAAAAGTAGAATTGTAGATAGAACTGAATCAAGTTGTACTAGCAGGGTAGATACAGGATATCAATAGAATATTGTAGAAACAAATTAGGATCATAAGTAGAGGAAATCAGTAGAGAATAAATTGGCAGATAGCTACATAGAAGGAAATATTAGAAATAAATCTAGAATCATTCAAAGTAGAAGAAGAATACAATAATCAAATCTAGTTCAAGACTTTATGTCATCTTGATAGATTACAGACAAAATGGCAAGAAATCAATATGCTATATAAAGCTTCAACCAAAGGAGATAGTTGGAGAATAGGTGCACCTAGCTAGGTTCTACAGATCTTGAATTATAGGCGAGTGAACCAAATATTGGTGATCCCCGTTAGTTGGCCAAGTTAGCTGGAGAATTTGATCATATAGATTGACGTACTCTTAGAATTTTTCAATCTTTTGATTTGGGAACCAATAGAGTATAGGGATTAAAAAATGCAATTTTTAAGCTCCAAAATTGGCCAAAACAAAATGTTTCCCCAAAATCCCTGTGAGAACTAGATCCATAGCAAGGACCAACCCAAAAAACCAACATTTCCCCCTTTTGAATCTCTCTTATTAATTTCTAGAATGAAACCCCAAAAAAATTCCACTCTTCCCATGCATAGGAGGGATAATTTCAAAAAAGGAAATTCTATTTAGAAAAAATTAATTTCATTCAACTCCCAAAAGTTCTTACATGACGTTTAAGAATAACTATGCATTCAATTCACATTTTCATTAATTTTGTACAGAGATATTTATTCCCAAATTCTCTCTCTCTCTCTCTCTTTCTCTCTCTCTCTCTCTCTATATATA
>MU221319.1:125077-197710 GCA_018584345.1 Thuja plicata
TGAAGAATTCCAAAAATTGTGCTTGAGGTCAAGAGTCCAAGAGGATGAGACAATCAAGGTGGCTAGGTATCTTGGAGGCCTAAAATGGAATATCCAAGAGGAAATTAGTTTGTGGACTCCCACAACTGTCCATAAGTGTTTTCAACTTGCATTGAAAGTGGAGGAGAAGAACAAAAAGAAATCAAAAGAAAACTTTAGAGGAAGAGGAAGAGACAGAGAAGGAAGAGGACAAGGAGGCTATGGTGGAAGAGGATTGGATTTAAGGCATCAAAGTGATAACAAGCTCACTGAAAATCACCAAGGAAACTCAAATAGAGGAGGTCCAAGCAAAGGTAGAGGCTCTAACACTAGTTGGAGAGGAAGGAACAATAGAAATCAAGGAAGGGGAACATCCTACTTTGCCACCATGAAGTGCTACCATTGCAACTATCTAGGGCATCCTACCTATAGGTGTCCTAAAAAAGGTTCTACTTCTCAAGGAGGTGGAAATAGAGTTAACTATGTCCAAGAATAATCAAGTTGCAGCAATAAGCCATCTGAGGTACCATTAGAATCATAGGAAGGTGAGAACCTCATGATAAAGAGGACCTTAATTAGAGAGCCAAGCAAAGAAGAACCAAACCAAAGGAGAGAACTCTTTAGAGTGAAGTGCAAGATCATAGGGAAGGTGTGTAGAGTCATTATTGATTCAGGCTCAACTGATAATATCATTAGTGAAGAGGCAGCCAACAAGTTAAATTTGAAAATTATTCCACATGAAAACCCATACAAGGTTACATGGCTCAACAAAGGACAACATGTGTTTGTAGGAGAACAAGCATGGGTAGATTTCACCATGGGAAAGTATAAAGACATTGTTCTATGTGACATTCTTCCAATGGATGCATGCCACCTTCTACTTGGAAGGCCATGACAATTTGATAGGCAACCCATGCAAGATGGAACCAAGAATGCATACTCATTCAAGAAAGATGGGGTGACTTTCAAAATTTAGTCCTTAATAGAAGAAGGAGAGATGAAAACATCAAGTCCAAGTTGGCTAATGGTTGGTGAGAAGGAGTTCTTGAAGACTCTATGAGAAGGAGAAGGAGTTGGATTATCTTTAGTATTGAAGCCAAAAGATGAAGTTTCTGTCAAGAAATCAGAGATACCAAATGAGGTAAATGAAATACTGGAAGAGTATAAGGATATTGTGAATGATGGCTAGCCCACTCCCCTACCTCCTAAGAGACTTGTTAGCCACAAGATTGATTTCATACCAGGAGCTACCTTACCCAACAAAGCTGCGTATAAGATGACCCCTCAGGAAAATGAGGAGATAGCCAAGCAAATCAGAGAGTTATTAGACCAAGGCCTAATTAGAAAAAGCATAAGCCCATGTGCAGTCCCTACTATTTTAGCACCTAAAAAAGGAGGAGCTTGGAAAATTTGTACTGATTCTAGAGCCATTAATAGAATCACCATTAGTTATAGGTTCCCAATACCCAGAATTGAAGACCTAATGGATTGTTTAGGGGAGGCAAAGTACTTCAACAAGATTGATCTTAAGAGTGGCTACCACCAAATCAAGATAAATGAAGGAGATGAATGGAAGACATCCTTCAAAACTATAGAAGGTTTGTATGAATGGCTCTTCATGCCATTTGGTTTGTCTAATGCTCTCTCAACTTTTATGAGGTTGATGAATGAGGTATTGGAAGAATGCATTAGTAAGTTTGTTGTTGTCTACCTAGATGACATTTTAGTTTTCAGTAGAACTAAGGAGGAGCATATTAGGCATTTGAAAATTGTTTTCAAGAAATTGCATGATGAGAAGCTAATGATCAATTTGGAGAAGTGTGACTTCATGAAGTAGGAGCTTGTATATCTCAGTTTTGTTTTGTCACAGGGTAACCTCAAAATGGACCAAGAAAAGGTGGATGCCATTCTAAGTTGGCCTACTCCCAAGGCTGCCACTAAGGTGAGAAGTTTCCATGGTTTAGCTCAGTATTACAGAAATTTCATTAGACATTTCAGTGGGATTTGTGCACCTATGTTAGACACCATTAGAGGTGGGATGAAGACAAAGTTTCAATGGACACCACAAGCTAAAAAAGGGTTTGAAACACTTAAGGAGAAGATAGCAGAGTTGCCTACTCTAGCTCTTCCAAGCTTTGATAAGATTTTTATAGTAGAATGTGATGCAAGTAATGTGGCCATTGGGGCTGTCATAAGCCAAGAAGGAAGACCAGTAGATTTCCATAGTGAGAAGCTAAATGATGCAAAGAAGAAGTACTCTTCTTATGACCTAGAGTTGTATTCTCTAGTCCAAGCACTCAAGAGGTAGGGGAAATACTTGATGCCAAAGGAGTTCATAGTATATATTGATAACCAAGCTCTCAGCTTCCTTAACTCTCAAGACAAACTTAGCAGGAAACACATGAAGTGGGTGGAGTATTTACAAGCCTACACTTTCAATATCAAGCATAAAAAGGGAGTACATAATAAGGTTGCTGATGCATTGAGTAGAAGGCTGCTTATAGTCCAAGAAGTTCAGCTACAAAGCATAGGCATTGATAGATTCAAAGACCTATATGCTGAAGATGAATATTTTGCCCAAATCTACAAGGTATGCAAAGAGTTTAAAAACAACTTTCATGGTGATTTTTTATAATATACTTTGCAGAATGATTTATTGTTTAAAGGAGGCCAACTTTGTGTTCCTAAAGGGTCTATGAGAGAGAATTTGATTAAAGAAAAACATAATGGAGCACTTAGTAGTCATTTTGGAGTTGGTAAGACTCAAGAGCTAGTCACTAGGTTCTATTTTTGGCCTAGAATGAATAGAGATGTTAGATGGTATGTTGAGAGTTGTGTAGTGTGTCAAAAAGAAAAGGGCACATCTTCTAATGTAGGTCTTTATCAGCCACTTCCAATCCCAACCAGACCATGGGAATGCATAAGCATGGATTTTGTAGTTGGTTTGCCAAGAACAAGGCAACGGTATGATAGTATTTTTGTTGTAGTGGACAGATTTAGTAAGATGGCACATTTTATACCTTTTAAGACCATTCATGATGCTTGTAACATTGCTCAATTGTTTTTCAGTAGAGTGGTGAGGATACATGGACTCCCACTTAGTATTTTTTCAGACAGGGACAACAAATTCATGATCCATTTTGGAAGACCTTATGGAAAAAGCTTGGTACTAACTTGTCTTTTGGATCTACCTACCATCCACAGATAGATGGCCAAACAAAGGTGGTCAATAGAAGTCTTGGTAACTTTTATGAGATGGCTTACAAAGGAGTATGGTCAAGCATGGGACCAACTGATTGGACAAGCTGAATATGAATACAATGATACAGTGAACAGATCAACTGGTAAGAGTCCTTTTTAAATTGTTTATGGCTTTCACCTTGTTTGCATTGCATATCAAAATATTCAAATTTCCATGCTTTGGAAAATTTTCCCATGTCTTTTGATTGAAAATCCATGTGGTTGCATGTCAAAATTTCAATTTTGTGGTTAATTCTTCAAATTGCCTTGTTCTAAGCTTTAGTCGCACACCCATGCTAGTCTTTTAAAGTGTCTTTTAAAGTGCCTTTTTAAGTGAGCGAGTGAGTGACGAGTCATTTTGGGTGTTAATCGCGCAGTCGCGGTCATATATTGTTAAGTCAAGTTAGGTGTGAGAGTGAGTGACTTGGTCATTAATTTGTCTTAATCACGTAGTTGGGATGTAATTTTGAAGCTAGGTTATCAGCCTGCGACTGAGTGAGTTGAAATTGTTTTGTATGTTGTTCACTCGTAGAGGATCAAGTTCTATGCTAAAAGGTTCAGCGAGTCAGTGATGAGTTAAGTTTTTATGTATCATGTAGTCGTGGTGGTCTTAGGTCTTTCACTTTTGGCCCACGACTGAGTGGGTGATGTAAGAGAAAGTTTAGTCACTCAATTGGGATAAGTTATTATGCATATCATTTGAACCCGCAAGTGCACGAGGAAGTCATATTTTTAACAGCGCTCAGTCGCACAAGTCTTAACTGTTGTATTTTTTGCAGTGTGAGTATGTGCTACAATATGTTTTGGTCATCAGATGTTCCTTGTCACTCAGTCACATAGGAAATATGCAGTGTTTTTAAAGTGCACGAATAAATGATCATTTTTGTTGTCGCTCACTCACCAATGATTTTTTGTTTCAAATGATAATTTTGTGAGTGCACGATGAAAGAAAGAAAAGGCTATCGCTCACTCGCCCATGAATAAAGTCAAATGAAAATATGCTAGTGGGTGTGTGATTGATAAAATTATGTTAGCCACCGCTCACTCATAGATAATGCGTTGGTTAATATTTTAAGCTCGCGAGTGTGCAATGAAGAAATGTAGAAAGTTGTTGCTCAGTCGCTCATGAAGAAAGATCAGTCAAGAGAGATTAACAAGTGAGAAATTAATACATTGTGAAGGTGTGATGAAGGCACTCACTTAGTCGCAAAGGATTCATCTATAAAGAAATCTTAGCAGCGAGTATGCGACTATAATCAAAAAGGGTCATCGCTCACTCACTAATGCTTATGAACTAGAATATCTTGTAGCACGAGTGAGAGACTAAGTAAAAGTGCATAATGAAAATAGTCATCGCTTAACTACAAAGGTATAAAGACAAATCTGAAATTCATGGCAACTGCATGACCAAAAAGTAATGTATGATTATTTTGAAAAACCACTCACTCGCTCAAGCACAAATCAAGATAAGTAGAATTTAGTGAGTGTACGACTGAGAAGTGACTGAGTAATAAAGATCATATCACTCACTCATACAATTTCAATGAAAGTAAATTTTTGAGTGCCAGGTCTGTGACTGATGAAAGGAAAAGTAACGTTGCTCACTCGCTCACGTATAAATATAAAACATAAAGAGATTACGAGTGCGTGACTATCAAATGATGAATTTGTCAGTTAGGTCATCGCCTAGTCATAGAGCATAAGAACCAAAAAAAAGATAGATCGCAAGTATGTGACTTCTTAAAATGAAAGGTCTTGTCGCTCACTCGCAAGGACAAATTTGAATATAAGAAAGGTATAGCGGGTTAGAGACAAGTTGACATGTGGCTCATTTCAGGCTTATGAGTGCAAAAAGAGAAAAAGTGTGTACTCTTTTCCAGAAAGGATCATAGATTGTGAATTAATGGCACCATTAGTTACAAAGAGTTGATTGCATGACACTACTTGACATTCAAGTGGACAAGATGTCAATTTGATGGCTATAAAGATGAATGGTTGAGCTTGATTTTGTACAACTCTCATTTGCGCTTTGAAAATTTTTGCTGTGAAATCAACAGAGCATGTTCTTCTGAGAGTGAAATCTGAAAAGGAAAGATGAGTCAAGCTACCACTAGCGCTGCCTCACAGGGGTTTGAGAAGAAGAAGGTTGCAATAAATTAATACATAGAAGAATTTTTTGATTTGTTGCCTGGGACATCAAATGCAAACAGTGCTAACTAGGATGAGTGGAAAGACAGATCGTGTCAATGCAGAAACCCGGTCACTCCAAACTTCTCTGGTAATACTCTATTCAATTATTTTTGGAATAATAGGATTAAACCAGTACCTATTTGCAATCCCTGGGAGTTAAATATGGAAAAATTCATTGTGCCTGACATATATGTGGATATAGGGTTAATCAGGGAACTTGCTAAGAATTATTACTTATTAGCTAGGGTAATCAGAAAGAAAAACAAAGAAACCTTAGTATCCATAGATAGGAGATTAGTAGCAAAGGTATATAGGATCATTGGTGCATTATGCACAAAGATTGAGGTAGAAAAAATTCAGGCGGATTACAAGAAAAGGGAGAAATTAATAAAAAAGTTTGATATTCTTAGATATATGCCCAGGGTGGATAGGAATTTAGTAAAGGTCCCAGAGAACCTCAAACCACCTTTTGACTTGTCCCTCTTTCACCACTATATAAAATGCACAGTTTATGGCCTAACTAGAGCATTAGGTTTTGATGGAGATTCAACAGTACCCCAGGATGTGCTCATGATGGCCATGAATATCCAGCACCCAGAAGTCAACACTGATTATGATTATGCGGGATACATAGTTGAAGCTATACATGCTCCATTGGTAGAGATATAGTTGGATGCCCCTATACCAAATTTTAAGCATTATTCCCATTTAATGTGTATGATTCTATATTTTAATAGGGAATCCATGAACAAAGAGCTTGAATTGTTCATTTTAGAGTATGGTATCAATGCACCAATTGAAATATGGACACCGGTATGGGATATTTCGTTAGTAAATTCATGTTTTGTATGCTTCTGTAATTGGATCGTGGATCCAATTTTTGACTTATTAGGAATTGATAGGAAGAGCTTTCCAAGTGAGGTCAAAAGAGTCTTAAGACCTTGGCAATTTGTTCCAAATTGGCCAATTACTCACAACTGGGGTGATTTTTTCTACTTTGATAATATTACTATCATAAGGTTATATGGTTTTACACAACCACCTCACATTCTCCCCAAGTTTGTCCCTCTTAGGGTTGCTTTCTTAGAGTTTATTTGAAAGATTACTTGGGTTGACAAAGAGTTTTTGGAAGGGCATAAAAAGGGTACTTTTGTCCCTAGGTTATGGCTTGGTTATGATTTCTCTATCGGGAAGAGAGTTTTTGACCTGATCAATAATTTCGTAAAGCAATACAGAATGTCTCCAGCAATTGCTAGGTTCTGTGATCTAGAACTGTTTGTAAAAATATCTCTAAAATCTATGACCCCTTGGTAAAAGATTAGAGATCATGAGCCGCTAGATGATGAAGACATTTTGAGAAACAAATTGGATAGGCATGAAATCCTGGAAAGAAGAAGAAAATGGGATAAAATTCTCAGGGCAGAAGCTGACTGGAAGAATCAGATAAGACTTTTTTTGGTTTTTTCCCTGACCTCCCATATTTATAGAGAATGGAGGAGATGCTCAAATCTTATGATACACTAATGGCACAAGTTCCATAGTTCAGTGTCAAAGATGTACAATCCCAAGGATCCTGTATTCCTGTTGCACTACATGAGCATGAACACCAAGAACAACAACACAAAAATGAAGAACAACAGGAAGAATTTCTCCAAGAAGAAGAAGAGATGGGTGAAGAAGCTACCTCTACTAGAGAGCCACCCAAGAAAAAACAAAAAATAAAGCACAAGAAAGGGCAGGATAGGAAGAAAATGGCCAAGGCTATAATAATGGAGCATGGAAAATATTTAAGGAGGCTCAAAATACAAATGCAAAAGGAACCCCATGTTGAAGGTCAAGGGGATAATCATATGGTATTATTCAAAGAAATTGATGAGAGAGTAATGATGGCCAGTGAATTCAAGAAAGATGATGAATTCATAAAATCTGATGAATTTACGAGTTTCTTGATTAAAATGAAGCAGAAGGATCTAAGGTAAATACCAATCATAGGAGGTCAGGAAGACAAAAATGAGGAAATTGTGAAGACACTCCAGGATTATGATCCTGAGAGTGAGCTGATTATTGTGGATCAAGCAAGACTGTTGGTGTAGAATAGCAGGGTGCTGTTAATGCCAAATTGGGACTTACAGTCCACTTTCATCATTGACCAAATTAGAAGGCAAGAAGACCCATTAATGAAAGTAGTGTTTGAAATGGAAGAAGTTCTGAAAGCACCAAGATTTGATCCTAAATCCAAGACTCTAGCTATATGGTCACTGGCCCCTACTACACAAAAGCCTCTAGTTATGACCATAAGAGAGGAAAAGAGAGCAGGAAGGATGATTTGGAATCTGCAGAACACTACAGACACTGAGATAGCTCAGTTGATGACTCAAGTATCATTCATGAACCTAGAAAATGTTGATGATTTGTCAAAAAGGTATGAAACAAATTTTGGCCAGATGATGGCCTTAGCAAAAAAGAATGAAGAGGTGGTGGTTCATAACCACACATTGGAGGAAGAGATTTCTAAGTTGAAGGAGGAATTAGTGGAGAGTAAGAGAGAGAAGACTCCTGTCCCTCAGGAAATACCAAAAATTGAAACAGATGCTTCCATAGAGGCAAAAGAAGATTCAAAAATGGCAGAAGGCTAGTCCAAGGAATTGTCACAGGGACAGAGCATAAATATCATGTCTATCATATTTCCCATACTTCAACATCCAATTGCTTTTTTGAAGAAGAAGACTGACATAGTGTATACACTGTATGGATCATTGCAAGAAGCATCAAATATAGCTGCTGAAGCTATGACATTCTTGGAGCCCACATTTAAGACTTGGTCAGGAAGAGACAGGATAATGGACAAATTGAAGATAGCCATGTTATACATTGATGAATTTCCTAATAAAATCACAAATACTATAGAAATGATCAATGAGGTGAATAATACATATGGTTTCTACAATGGAAAGGCTGACTTGATAAATATTAAATTGCAACTATTTGGTGACCAGTGCCCTCCCCTGATTCCTAAGATATATGATGAAGCTAGCATTCTGAAGGCACAATCCGATTGGAAAGATGGATTTGATGAAATATTTAAAAGTGAGGAGATGAAGCAGTGCCTGGAGAAGGATGTAAATGCTGAATACTGCAATGAACTCATTGACAACCTCTTCAAGGTTGAGAGAGATATGGCAAAGTTTGTTTTGGAAGCCAGAACAACCGTTGATGCCAGGTAGACAGAGGCTATTACGAAACTGGAACAAGAAAATACCTTTGATTGGCCCACCACCAAAGAGGTAAATAGGTGGGAAGTGAAAATGAAAGGATCAATAGGATATTGTCAAATTGTAACAACAAACCTTGTTCAAACTTCACCAACTTTTGCCACCTATTATCTGTTACAACGTTTATTTTTATGTTAACTACAAAAATGTTGTTGTAAAATATTTTGTAAATATTTCCCATGTAGTCCATAGCTTGTGGCATCCTTAGTTATAAAAGGATTCCAAGACTACTGGGAAAAAGATAGCCATTTTTCATTTGGAAGTACAAGTTTAATTATGTATACTCTGGTTTCAAACTATTGTATTTTGAGGGTTTTGAAATATTGTTGAATATAATAGCAATTTTGATTATGAATACAAATGAAATCCATCAATATTTTCTGAAGCATATGATGAGTATTTTGTCTTCATTATGGTGTTCTAAATTTTATCTAAATTGAATGCTTAAGGAATGTTCATTTTATTCATATGTTAGGCAGATTCTGAAATAGTTTTGGCGTTCTTTCAAGGAATGATTAAAGATTGCCTTAGGGTTGTTTCAGTAAGATTCATGGTTTACAATGAATTTGATGAATTAATTTGTTATATGTGTGAGGATAGATATATAATGTATATCTATGTTTATGTCAGTTTCTATAGTTGTCTTAATTTTTTGTTCATGAGCAAAAGGGTTAAAGTTATGCAAGAGTGACTCTATACCCTAGGATTTAGCACTGGTATGTTTTCTACTGAATTAGGTGAATATCACTATTAAAATTGATCTTTACTTTATATTTGGTATGTTCAATAAATGTTACAGTGGTCAACCCCTGTAATTCCATTCATATTCTACTGGAATAATTTAGTGATTTGATTGTTCTGAGTTGGAAGGGTAATCCTACCCGAGTTTATGGAGCTCAAAGTGTAGAGGGTTTAAAAACCCTATTTTTTTCATTCTATATCTTGCTTAGTCAGTGTCTGGGATAAATAGAGCAAGCTCTTTGAGAGTATTTTTATGTTAGCAAGAAAGGGAACTAACAGAAAATGGCGATTCTACTGGGGACTTTTTCAAGGAATGCATGAAAGGTTAGTCTGAAGATAATATTTCATATACATAGATTCCTTGCAGTCCAGTTTTTCAGATCACAAGTGTGTATTGCATCTTATTGAATTATATCCCCTAAATATCATTGTCAAAGTGAGTTTTCATTATTTTATTCCCAAAAGTTTTTTGGGTGGCGACTCTGAGTTATTGGTGTTAGTGTTTCTAAGGGGAACATTAGCAGATCAAGTGTGTGAAATTTCATTTTGGATAAGATGCAGAATGCAAAAGCAAACACAAAGAATCACTCTCAGGCAATAAAAAAGAGTGATGTTTCTAAAAATTCTAGAAGAAACCATTCTAGGAAGGGAGAATCTTATAATAATACTTCTTGGAAGCCTAGATCTGTAGGCCCCAGCCAGTCCTTAGGTACTATTCTTGAGAAAGAAATTAATGAACCTTTGAATCCTGAGTTTGAAACAACTGGTTATTTTGAGGACATATTTAACCCTAGACCAAATAATGTATATCAAGAAAAGGGGGAAACATCCTCCTATTTCAAGGGTATCCCTTATGAACAGGTTGAGGACCAAAAGGGAGACAATCTAATGAATATATATGATTCTTCCAGTTCTGATATTGAGGGAGTCCTCAGAGATAATGACCTTTTGAAGAGGGAATTGGATGAACTACTACTTATCAAGTAGAATAATGATGAGGCTAGAGAGGAACAAGCTATAAATGTTATCACTGAGAGGGAAAATTGAAGAAGTGGGTTGCCCAATTAAAACTGGCAGCTCAGGGTATAAATGAGGGATTTCATGGTTTGAATAAAGAACTTTTTTGATATGTAAATACCTTGAGAAAAGAATGCCAGGAAAGAGAACACCTTCTTAAGAAGGGTGATTCCAGAGATACAGGCCATGTGGTGAGGCAAGTCATTAATTATGAAATTCAAAAACCTCCCAAGTCTCAAATATCTACACAAAAGGTATCAACAACTAATATTAGACAAACATATGTTGATAAAGGAAAACAAAAGATCACCGGCATTAAATTTTCTGAGCCTAAGATTGAAGAGGCTGTATCTCAGGACATGTTCTCACTCAATATGGAACTAGAAAGGGATAGAAAAGCCAAAGATGATGTTGCAAAATAGTTGGAAAGAGAATAATTAGAAGCTACTGCTGCAGAGATGAAAAGAAGGATTGCCTTCTTGAGTTCCACGACTAATCCCAATGTAACAAATAATGCTACTGCAACTAGTCAAGATATTCCTATATTTAATTCTAGTATTCAGACCAATAATGCTAATGCAAATACCCAGACATATGGTACAACTCAAGGGGTTGCAACACAGTTAGGAGTAAGTGGACTCAATATAAATATTAGCCACCAAAATGTAGGCATTGGTAAGAATATTGGCAATATTGGCCAGAATATGGGCACTAATTTTCAAAGAAGACCTATTCATTTAGAGAGATATAGGAAAAAAAATTTTGATGGTATCCCTAGCCAACCAAACCTTATTCCTAATGAGGTCAGAGGTAAGATTCCAAAATTTAGTGGGAATAATGTTGTAACTAGTTAAGAAAATCTAAAAGTATTTTCGGATATAATGAATGATTATGAGGTTGAAGATGAGGATGCTATGATGAAATTATTTGTGCAATCCTTAACTGAGGATGCAAGAGATTGGTACCGAGGTTTTCCTGATCATAGTGTCTATTCTTGGGATGAATGTGTTAGAAGTTTCAAAGAACAGTATGGTGACAAGATAAATTCTGGTTTTATGTTGAATGAATTCAACAGTTTGAAAAAATTCACTAATGAAGGCATTGCTGAATTTAATGTAAGATTTCAAAAGGCTATGTATAAGTTGTTCTAAGTATTGAGACTGGATGAAAATATATTTGTCACCACCTACTATAATGCTTTGTATGGGGAGAGAGATTATCTAAGTAGAGATAAAGATCCTGAAACCATGAGAAAAGCATATAAGTTGGCCATAAACATAGAAAGAAATAGAAGAGCTTCTGACAAACTTGGCAAATGGGATAACAATAGACTCTGCAAAGAGTCAAAAACATAGCCAAATAAAAACCCCAAGGTAGAAGATAAGATGGATGCACTCGTAACTATGGTGAAATATCTTGCTACTAAGGTAGACAAGAATGAAAAGGGGTTTCAAAATAATAGGACACAATACCAAAGGCAAGATAAACCTTATAGGATGCAATATTTTTCCTATAAAACTCAGTGGAAGGATGGAAAACCTATGTCAGAAGAACAAAATGATCCTAAGAACAAAGACATCCCTGATCCATTGAAAAAAAGTAGTGCACATAATGTGGAAAATACTCCTTGGTGCATGGCCTGTAATATGCCTCATTCCCCTTATCAATGTGTAGTAGCTCAGGGCATGGTGGAGCAGCATGAAAATATTGGAACACAAGAAAGCCAAAGTGAGAAAAAACCTGTAATAAATATGTGTGCACTTACCATTGAAGATGACAATGGTAGCTTAGAAGAATAGCCAGAAGAAAATATTCCAATCACAGTAAACAATACAAGCACTAAGTTAGAGCATTTTCTATTTGGGATGCCTAATGATGAAGAGATAAGATTTCTAAGTATTGCTACTGTGACACAAGTAAGAAGTTCATGCCAGCTTAGGAATAGAAAGGTTGATCAAAGTGGGATACAACCTGATTCACCTATCATCACAGAAGTTATAAGTGAAGAAACTACACAAGGTGAACTGAAGGACACTTTGGTTAAAGAAAATGAAGCTACTCCCACTCATGAACAAAAAACAAGATAGTTAAAGGAGAGTAAAGGTCAAATATCTTTTGATAACATCATGTGTTTCCCAACCTTTAACATGAAGCAAGCCTTATCTCAGATGAAAGTCTGTGTCCCTTTACTTGAGATGTTTAAAATCAAAGAGCATCGAGAAGCAACCTTCTCATTGTTATTTGATTTGCCTAGTATGCATGATAATACTGATTTGAATGATGAACTGAGAGGTGAGAAAGAAGAAAAAGATGGAATCCCAATCTATCTAGGAAATGTAATTATCCAAGAGCCAGATCAGATTGATCCTTTTTATGTAACACTACTCACAAATAATATGTTACTAAAAATTTGTATGATGGATTCAAGGGCTGCTGCTAATGTGATGACTTATACTTTCATGAAAAAAATGGGTTTAGAGGTGGATACTACTTGTTGTAAATTTTATGCCATGGACAATAGGGAAGTACCTATAGTAGGAACTTTGGAAGGATTAGAGGTAAAAATTGCTTCATACCCTGAGGTCTCTTTTAAAATAGATGTTGTGGCTGTGGATTCACCACCCCATTATGGCATGCTTTTATCAAGACAGTGTGCTGCAGCCATTGGAGGATATGCACAATTGGATTTGTCTTTTTCTACCATTTTTGTTAATGGGAAAGAAGCAAAACTATTGATGGAGCTGAGATCTCCTGTTTATGTTGAAAAGGTTGAACCAAACATGCTAAATTGCTTTGTGGATATAGATATGGACAATTTCAAGGTGGAAAAGATTCAACCATAGTTGAAAAACACAGATCATATTTTGGAAGAATTAGAACTACAACAGCTTGGACTGTGGTAGATGTATTTTGATGGAGCATGCTCTAGAGAAGGATTAGGAGTTGGTGTACTATTTGTCTCTCAATCAGGTATTAATTTCAAATACTCATTTCTGCTATCATTTCAATGTACAAACAATATAGTTGAGTACGAGGCTTTGTTATTGGGATTAGAAATAGCAATCAAGCATGGCTTTAAGTTATTAAGAGTCTTTGGTGATTTAGAGCTAGCTATTTTTCAAATTAGATTAATAAATACAGCTAAAAATGATAGACTAACAATATAATCATGTTGTATGGGATAGCATTAAATTTTTTGATGCATTTTCCATTAATTGGATAGAAAGATCTAAGAATATCATGGCAGATTTTTTGGCCAATGTTGCCTTGAAAAATGATGATCTAATGCTAGCAGGAGTATCTATTGTGGAAACCAAGACTAGGCTTGCCATTCCTGATAATGTATATAATTGGCAAGTATTTGAAAGTGATGAGGATGTTCTTAATTTCATTCAATGTGTGGACAATTATGAAGGGAAAATCATTGGCTGTAATAATTTGATAGAGGTTATTGATGGGAAAGAAACTATATTTGGAAATGAAATTCTACACTTATAAATGAATGAAATCCCGAAAGGACTAACTCAATTGGAGGGATTGTTTACTGATAATGATATTCATATGTGTCAAAAATCTACAGCCAAGTTGGATGAATTTGAGGAGGTAAACTTGGGATTAGATTGTGATCCTAAGATTGTATATATTGGAAAAAAATTGGCTCCTCATGTGAGGACAAATCTGATTAGCTTGCTGAAAAGATTCAAACATTTTTTTTCTTGGTCTTATGAAGACCTTAAGGCTTATAGGGAAGATCTCTTTCAACATGAAATCCCACTAAAAGATGATATTAAGCCTTTTAGACAAAAAAAGAGGCCAGTTAATCCTTTGTTGGCCCCCAAAATGCAGCAAGAATTGACAAAACTTAGAGAGGATAGGATAATAAAGCCAATCAGACATTCTTATTGGGTGTCCAATTAAGTCCCAGTCAGAAAGAAAAATGGAGATATTAGGCTATGTGTTGATTTCAGGAACCTTAATGTGGCTTCATTAAAAGATAATTATTCTTTACCAAACATGGAGGCAATGCTACAAAGAGTTACTGGCTGTGATTTGCTATATATGATGGATGGTTTTTCTGGTTATAACTAGGTATTGGTTCAAGAATTTGAACAATTCAAGATAGCCTTTACTACCCCATGGGGTACATATGTCTATGTGAGAATTCCATTTGGCCTGAGAAATGCAGGAGCTACCTTCAAAAGAGCCATGGATGTGGCTTTTAAAGAGTTTGTAAATATAAATATGGTGGTATATCAAGATGATATAACTGCATATTCCCAAAAGGCTAAGGATCATTGTAAGCACTTGGAAAAGATTTTTATTAAAGACTTGGAGTATGGGATTTCATTAAATCCAAAGAAGTGTCACTTTGTTGTGATAGAAGGTAAGTTATTGGGGAATATAGTGTCCAAAGAAGGTGTTAGGATTGATCCTGAAAGGGTGGAATCCATTAAAAATCTCTTGCCCCCAAAGAATATCAAAGGTGTTTAGTCTTTCATTGGGAAAGTAAATTTTGTGAGGAGATTCATTGCAAACTTTTCTGAGATAGTAAAACCCATTGTTAAATTGCTAAAGAAGAATGCTAAGTTTGAATGGGATAAGGATACTCAGTCAGCTTTTGATGAGATTAAAATAGCTATTCAACAAGCACCTATATTAAGATCTCCAAATTATGAAAAACCTTTTTCTATATATTTCCTTTTCTTCATTCCATACGATTACTGCAGTACTTTTGCAGAAGGATGATCAAGGTTTTGATCATCCCATAGCATTTTTTAGTAAGTCTCTACAGGCAACATAACTTAATTATGAGACAATGGAGAAACAAGCATATGCATTGGTCAAAGAAGTCAAGGTTTTTAGACCTTATCTAGTTTGTGCAAAGGTAATTGCTTATGTGCCACATGATACAATGAAAGATATATTGTCTCAGTCTGAATTTACTAGAAAAAGGTGTAGATGGATCAACTGGATCCAAGAATTTAATCTAGAAATTCTAGTCACCAAATTGGTAAGGGGTTTGGGTTTGGCCAAGCTAATGACTGACGCAAACATGGAGTTGGATCAAGTCAATGATGTGCAAACATTAAATATGAATTTGACTAGTATAGAATTGCAACCATGGTGTACTAATGTAGTGTTTTTTTTGAAAAATGGTAAATCTCCAGAACTTATGTCAGATAATCAAAAAATGACTCTGAAGTTGCAGGCTCAAAGATATGTCTTGATACAAGGTGATTTATTTTGGAAGAATAAGGATGAAATTTTGTTTCTCTATCTAGATAAATCACAATCTAAAAGAGTTTTGAGTGAAATGCATAGTGGTGTGTGGGGGGGGGGGCATTATTCTACTAAGACCACAGCTCAGAAAATAATCAGAGCTGGATATTATTGGCCATGTCTTTTCAAAGATACTCAGATATTTGTACAAAAATGTGAACCTTGCCAAAGTTTTTCCTCTAAGATGAAATTTTCAGGAGCTCTACCTTTAAATCCTATGACTATTGAAGCACCTTTTACCCAATGGGGTCTTGATTTTATTGGTGACTTTATAGAATAATCTAGTGGAGGCCATAGTTGGATTCTTGTGGCTACAAATTATTTTACAAAATGGATAGAGGCAATTCCATCAGAAAGGGCTACTAGCAAGGTAGTGATGGATTTCTTAATGGACAATATTCTAACAATATTTGGTGTGCCAACTAAGTTAATCATGGATAATGCTATGTGTTTTAGGTATGAGGAGTTTAAGGATTTCTGTGAAGACTATGGGATTATTGTATCTTATTCCTCACCATATCATCCTCAAGCAAATGGACAATCTGAGTCCAACAATAAAAGCATCATGAAAATCATTAAAAAAAATTTGGAGAAAAATAAAAAGTCTTGGCATTCAAAACTGAAGTTAGCCCTTTGGGATGATAGGGTAATAGTGAAAAGAGCAATAGGGGTATCTCCTTTTGAAATGGTCTATGGAACTCAGGCAAGATTGCCTTTAAACAATTTGTTACCACTATATAAATTTCTCCAAGAAGAGGAGTTCGAAGAACAAGAACCCGTGATGGAGAGGATGGACCAATTGGTGGAACTAGAAGAAATAAGAGTAGAGGCACACAAAAGAAACATGAAACTCCAACAACACTCCAAGTACCTATTTTACAAAAGAGAAAATGAAAGAAAGTTTCAAATAAATGATATGGTGCTGCAGTGGAATGCTAGAAAAGAAGAAAAGGTCAAACATGGTAAATTTGAATCTTTATGGATCGGCCCCTTTATAGTCCAAGAATTTCTTGGTCAAGATTCTTATTTTTTGGAACACCCAAGTGGTGAGAAACAGGAATTGGCAGTGCATGGACAATTCCTGAAACATTATTTCTCATGAAGTTTCTTTTTCCATGCACAGTAGATTAGATTTCCCTACTTTAGTGTGGTTCTTGTGTGTGTATGTACAGTTTTGTTTTGGTTTGTGGTCTGTCTCTCATATTTTTGGCTTCTAATGTCAATTTTGCAATTAACTTTCCCTAGTTGGAGCCATTGTTTGCACTACATATCAAAATTTTCAAATTTCCATGCTTTGGAAAATTTTCCTGCATCTTTTGATTCAAAATCCATGTGGTCACATGTCAAAATTTCAATTTTATGGTTAATTATTCTAATTTCCTTGTTTTAAGCTTTAGTCGCACACCCACCCTAGTCTTTTAAAGTGTCTTTTTAAGTGAGCGAGTGAGCGACGAGTCATTTTGGGTGTTAATCGCGCAGTCGCGTTCATATCTTGTTAATTCAAGTTAGGTGTGCGAGTTAGCGACTTGGTCATTAATTTGTCTTAATCATGCAGTCGCGATGTAATTTTGAAGCCAGGTTATCAGTCCACAACTGAGTTAGTTGGAATTTTTTTGTATGTCATTCACTCGTGGAGGATCAAGTTCTATGTTAAAAGGTTTAGCGAGTCAGCGATGAGTTAAGTTTTTATGTATCATGCAGTTGCGGTGGTCTTAGGTCTTTCACTTTTGGTCCACGACTGAGCGAGTGATGTAAGAGAAATTCTAGTTGCTCAATCAGGCTAAGTTATTATGCATATCATTTGAACCTGTGAGTGCGTGAGGAAGTCATATTTTCAACAGCGCTCATTCACACAAGTCTTAACTGTTGCATTTTTTGCAGTGCGAGTACGCAATATAGTATGTTTTGGTCATCAAATGTTCCTTGTCACTCAATCGCACAGGAAATATGCAGTGTTTATAAAGTGCATGAATGCACGACTAAATGATCAATTTTTCTCTCGCCCACTCGCCAATTTTTTTTTTTTTCAAATGATGAGTTCACGAGTGCACGATGAAAGAAAGAAAAAGCTATCACTCACTCGCCCATGAATATAGTCAAATTAAAAGATGCTAGTAGGTGTGCAATTGATAGAAGTATGTTAGCCACCACTCACTTGTAGATAATGCATTGGTTTATATTTTAAGCTCGTGAATGTGTGATGAATAAAAATGGAAAGTTGACGCTCAATCGATCATGAAGAAAGATCAGTCAAGAGAGATTGGTGAGTGAGTGATTAATACATTATGAAGGTGTGATGAAGGCACTTTCTCAGTCACAAAGGATTCATCTATAAAGAAATCTCAGTAGCAAGTATGCGACTATATAATAAAAAAGGGTCATTGCTCACTTGCTAATGCTTATGAACTGGAATATCTTGTAGCGCGAGTGAGAGACTAAGTAAAAGTGCATAATGAAAATAGTCATCGCTCACCCACAGAGGTATAAAGACAAATCAAAAAGTCATGGTGTCTACATGACCAAAAAGTAATTTATGATTTTTTTGAAAAATCGCTCACTCGCTCAAGCACAAAGCATGATAAGTAGAAGTTAGCAAGTGTGCAACTAAGAAGTGACTGAGTAATAAAGATCATATCTCTCACTTGCAGGGTTTCAATGAAAGTAAAGTTTTGAGTGGCGGGCCTGTGACTAGTGAAAGGAAAATTAACGCCGCTCACTCACTTAGGTATAAATATAAAGCATAAAGAGATAGCGAGTGCGCGACTATCAAATGATGAAGTGGCTAGTTAGGTCATCGCCTAGTTGCAGAGCATATGAACCAAAGCAAAGACAAATCATGAGTACACGACTGCTTAAAAGGAAAGGTCTTGTCACTCACTCACAAGGATAAATTTGAATATAAGAAAGGTACAGCGGGTTAGCAACAAGTTGACATGTGGCTAATTTTAGGCTTACGAGTGTAAAAAGAGAAAAAGTGTACTCTTTTCCAGCAAGGATCATACAGTGTGAATTAATGGCAGCATTAGTTACAAAGAGATGATTGCATGAAACTACAAGTGTGAGAATTTGGCATTCAAGTGGACAAGATGCCAATTTTATGGCTATAAAGATGAATGATTAAGCTTGATTTTGTACAACTCTTGTTTGCGCTTTGAAATTTTTTGCTGTGAAATCAACAGAGCGTGTTCTTCTGAGAGTGAAATCTAAAAAGGAAAGATGAGTCAAGCTACCACTAGCACTGCCTCATAGGGGTCTGAGAAGAAGAAGGTTGCAATAAAGAAATACATAGAAGAATTTGTTGATTTGATGCCTGGGACATCAAATGCAAATAGTGCTAAGTGGGATGAGTGGAAAGATAGATGGTGTTAATGTTGAAACCCGGTCACTCCAAACTTCTATGGTAATACTCTGTTCCATTATTTTTGGAATAATAGGATTAAACCAGTACCTATTTGCAATCCCTGGTAGTTAAATATGGCAAAATTGATTGTGCCTAACATATATGTGGATATAGGGTTAATCAGGGAACTTGCTAATAATTATTGCCCAGTAGCTAGGGTAATCAGAAAGAAAAACAAAGAAACCTTAGTATCCATAGATACAAGATCGGTAGCAGAGGTCTTTGGGATCACTAGGACATTATGCACAGAGATTGAGTTGGAAAAAATTCAGGTGGATTACAAGAAAAGGGAGAAATTAATCAAAAAGTTTGATATGCCCATATATATGCTAGGGTGGATAGGAATTTAGTAAAGGTCCCAAAGAACCTCAAACCACCTTTTGACTTGTCCCTCTTTCACCACTATATAAAATGCATAGTTCATGGACTAACTAGAGTACTAGGTTTTGATGGAGATTCAATAGTACCGCAGGATGTGCTCATGATGGCCATGAAAATCAAGCACCTGGAAGTCAACACTGATTATGCTTATGTGGGATACATAGTTGAATCTATACATGTTGCATTGGTAGAGATACAGTCAGATGCCCCTATACCAACTTTTAAGCATTATTCCCATTTAATGTGCATGATTCTATATTTTAACAGGGAATCCATGGACAAAGAGCTTGAATTGTTCATTTCAGACTATGGCATCAATGCACCAATCCAAAGATGGACACAGGTATGGGATAATTCATCAGTAAATTCATCTTTTGTATGCTTCTGTAATTGGATTGTGGATCTAATTTTTGACTTATTAGGAACTGATAGGTAGAGACTTCCAAGTGAGGGAAGAGTCTTAAGACCTTGGCAATTTGTTTCAAATTGGCCAATTACTCACAACTAGGGTGATTTTTTCTACTTTGATCATATTACTATCATAAGGGTATATGGTTGTACACAACCACCTCATATTCTCCCCAAGTTTGTCCCTCTTAGGGTTTCTTTCTTAGAGTTTATTTGGTAGATTACTTGGGTTGAAAAAGAGTTTTTGGAAGGGCATAAAAAGGGTACTTTTTTCCCTAGGTTATGGGTTGGTTATGATTTCTCTATTGGGAAGAGAGTTTTTGACCTGATCAATAATTTCCTAAAGCAATACAGAATGTCTCCAGCAATTGCTAGGTTGTGTGATCCAAAACAATTTGTAAAAATAGCTCTAAAATATATGACCCCTTGGCAAAAGATTAGAGATCATGAGCCACTGGATGATGAAGACATTGTCATAAAAAAATAGGATGAGCATGAAATCTAGGAAAGAAGAAGAAAATGCAATAACCTTCTCAGGGAAGAAGCTTACTAGAAAGAATCATATAAGAATTTTTTTCATTTTTTCCCAGACCTCGCATACTTACAGAGAATGGAGGAGATGCTCAAATCTTATGATACACTAATGGCACAAGTGCCACAGTTTAGTGCCAAAGATGTACACTCTCAAGGATCCCATGTTCCTGTTGCACTGCATGACTATGAACACCAAGAACAAAAATAGGAAAATGAAGAACAACAGGAAGAATTTCACGAAGAAGAAGAAGAGATATGTGAAGAAGCTACCTCTACTACAGAGCCACCCAAGAAAAAAAAAAACAAAGCACAAGAAAGGGAAGGATAGGAAGAAAATGGCCAAGGCTATAATAATAGAGCATGGAAAATATTTCAGGAGGCTCTAGAGAAAAATGCGAAAGGAACCCCAGGTTGAAGGTCAAGGGGATAATCAGAAGGTATTATTCAGAGAAATTGATGAGAGAGTAATGATGGTCATTGAATTCAAGAAAGATGATGAATTCATAAAATCTGATGAATTTAAGAGTTTCTTGATTAAAATGAAGCAAAAGGATCTAAGGCAGAGCCTGATCATAGGAGAAGGTCAGGAAGACAAAAATGAGGAAATTGTGAAGACACTCTATGATTATGATCCTGAGCATGAGTTGATTACTCTGGATCAAGCAAGATTGTTGGTGCAGAATAGTGGGGTGCTTTTAATGCCAGATTGGGACTTATAGTCCACTTTCATCATTGACCAAATTAGAAGGCAAGAAGACCCCTTAATGAAAGAAAATTTTGAAATTGATGAAGTTCTAAGAGGATCAGGATTTGATCCTAAATCCAAGACTCTAGCTATATGGTCATTGGCCCCTGCTATACAAAAGCCTCTAATTATGACCATAAGAGAGGAAAAGAGAGTAGATAGGATGATTTGGAATCTGGAGAAAACTACAGACACTGAGATAGCTTAGTTGATGACTCTAGTATCATTCATGAACCTGGAAAAGGTTGATGATTTGTCAAAAAGGTATGAAAAAACTTTTGGCCAGATGATGGCCTTAGAAAAAAAGCATGAAGAGGTGGTGGTTCATAACAACACATTGGAGGAAGAGATTGCTAAGTTGAAGGAGGAATTAGTGGAGAGTAAGAGAGAGAAGACTCCATTCCCTTAGGAAATACCAAAAATTGAAACAGATGCTGCCACAGAGGCAAAACAAGATTCAGCAATGGCAAAAGGCCACTCCAAGGAATTGTCACAGGGACAGAGCATAAATATCATGTCTATCATATTGCCCAAACTTCAACATCGAATTTATGTTTTGAAGTAGAAGACTGACATAGTGTATACACTATATGGCTCATTGCAAGAACCATCAAAGATAGTTGCTGAAGCTATGACATTCTTGGAGCCCACATTTAAGACTTGGTGAGGAAGAGATGGGATGATGGTTAAATTGAAGACAATCATGTTATACAGTGATGAATTTCCTAATAAAATCATAGATACTATAGAAATAATCAATGAGGTGAATAATACATATGATTTCTTCAATGGAAAGGCTAACTTGATAAATACCAAATTACAACTATTTAGTGACCAGTGCCCTCCCCTGATCCCTAAGATATATGATGAAGCTGGCATTCTGAAGCCACAATCCGATTGGATAGATGGATTTGATGGAATATTTAAAAATAAAGAGATGAAGCAGCACCTGGAGAAGGATGTAAATGCTGAATACTACAATGAACTCATTGACAACCTCTTCAAGGTTGAGATAGATATGGCAAATTTTGTTTTAGAAGCTAGAACAACCATTGATGCTAGGTGGATAGAGACTGTTGCCAAACTGGAACAAGAAAATACCTTTGATTGGCTGATCACCAAAGATGTAAATAGGTGGGAAGTGAAACTGAAAGGATGAGAGGATATTCCCAAACTACAACAACAAACCTTGTTCATACTTTACCAACTTTTGCCACCTGTTTTCAGTTACAGCTTTTGTTTTTATGTTAATTGCAAAATTATTGTTGTAAAATATTTTGTAAATCTTTCCCATGTAGACCATAGCTTTTTGCATCCTTAGTTATAAAAGGATTCCAAGAATACTAGGAAAAAGATAGCCATTTTTCATTTGGAAGTACAAGTTTAATTGTGTAAACTCTGGTTTTAGACGAATATATTTTGAGGGTTTTGAAATACTGTTGAATGTAATACAAATGAAATCCATCAATAGTTTCTAAAGCATATGATGAGTATTTTGTCTTCATTATGGTGTTTTGAATTTTATCTAAATTGAATGCTCAAGGAATGTTCAGTTTATTCATCTGTTAGGTAGATTCTGAAATAGGTTTAGGGTTCTTTCAAGGAAATATTAATATTGCCTTAGGGTTGTTTCAGTATGTTTCAGGGTTTATAATGAATTTTATGAATTAATTTTTTATATGTGTGATGATAGATATATAAGGTATATCTATGTTTATGGCAGATTATTTAGTTTTCTTAAATTTTTATTCATGAGAAAAAGGCTTAAAGTTATGCAACAATGACTCCATACCTAGGATTTAGCACTGGTCTATTTTCCACTGAATTAGGTGACTATCACTATTAAAATTGATATTTACTTTTATGTTTTGTCTATTCAATAATTGTTTTAGTGGTTAAGCCCTCTAATTCCATTCATATTCTACTGGAATAATTTAATTATTTGATTGTTTTGAGTTGGAAGGGTTATGCCGCCTGAGTTTATGGAGCTCAAAGTGTAGAGGGTTTTAAAACCCTTATTTTTGTCATTCTATATCTTGCTTGGTGAGTGTCTGGGATAAATAGAGCAAGCTCTTTGAGAGTATTTTTATGTCAGCAAGAAAAGGAACTAACACACCCAAGAGGAATTTTTGAGCTTAGAGAATTGAAGGAAGGAATGCATGGTAGTGGATATGTTGAGGAATTTTCTCATTCAATGAGGGAAGTACATGAAAGTGTGAGAAAGAACTTGATTGAAAATGCTGAAAAGGTAAAGCAAAAGGTGGATGCATCAAAGAGGTATGCTTAGTTTCACATTATAGACTTTGTGATGATACACTTAAACAAACATAGGCTGCAAAATGGTGCTCCTCACAAGCTATAGATGAAGAGGCTAGGTCCATGTAAGATACTTGCTAAGTATGGAAACAATGCATACAAGGTGGAGCTTCCTGAAGACATTGGGTTGTCACCAGTTTTCAACATTGCAAATTTGATAGCATACAAAGGACCAATTAAAGATGCTGATCAAAACCTTCAAGAGGTAATACAAGAGGTAAAAGATCTGAAATTAACCCCTACTCCATCTATGACAGCTGAAAAGATACTAGACTCAAGGGTCTACAAGAATACTAGGAACAAAGACTACATGGAGCACCTTGTAAAATGGCATGAAAAAGAAGATTATGATGCTACTTGGATCAAAGAAACAAAATTTAAAAGGTTGGGCATTGATCCAAACATGCTCAATCCAAAGATGGATTAACCTTTCTTTTGTCTAGGGGAGTATGGTGCAAGAGAACACCTAACTCAAACCTCTATCTCTTTATTCTAGCATGTACTAACTAGCCAAGTTAGGGGAGTTTTTGTGGACCTTATAAGGTCATTTGTTTTATTTCCCTAAGATGGATATGACTAGATCAATCCATGTCTAGATAGGTTGCTTAGTTGGTTTCCTCTAGTTGCGTGTGTGTGTGAGGTAGTTTGTAATCATTTGGAAATCCAACCAAGGCATCAAGAACCTTGGATAAGCTATTTTTTATCACTGGCACTCTGCCTACACTGATGCATAGTAGCTCAGCCTACACTATAGCCAAGTTACCAGTGAAGCCGAGTTAACACTACAGCTGAGTTAACACTGCAGCCGAGTTAACACTGCAGCTCAGCCACCACTAACAGCTTGACCTACACTAGTTCTAAATAGCTCGGCCAACATTGGAGCTCAGTTTTGCATTACTCTTTCTTGGGAATATTCAGTCGTAACAGCCTGTGAAAAGTAGATCTTGTCTTTTATGGACAGTATGGTTAGTTGTAACGGTTCTTGAAGAGATGCTTGCAAATATGTGGGTAGTTAGGGTTGTTTCCTATGAGACAATGGTTATTAATAACATCCAAAGCCTTCATTTTAGAGATCTAGAGAGAGTAGGGATTGGAAAGGAAGAGAAGCTACAGAAAGAAGTTACAGAGTTACAGATTTTGTATTGTTTTAATTTGTTTCCAGTAATGAGAAGTTGCAGATAGTGTGTTTAGTGGATATCAAGTTTCTTTGTGGTTCCTTTTGCATGCAAGTATATTAGTTACTTTATTTTCTATTTTTTAAGCTATTATATCTTCACCCATTCTAGGTTGTAACCATTAATGGCCCCTTGAGGTTCCTGAATCCATGGTGAGAGTCATGTGTTGGGATGGAACTTGAGAGGAGCCCTTGTACATAGTTTCCTTTTTGTTTTATGTAGGAGAAGCATTAGCAAAGAGTATGGAGATCTTACCCTAGGTGAGCTTGGAAATAGTCCGGCTACAGAAGAGAATGAAAGAAATGTTCAAAAAACATTGAATAAGTGAGTAGAATGAATCTATTTGTGTAGGTTCAGCAAGAAGGAGATGAAAAGTATTTTGATGGGGGATTGAGTCTTGAAGAGGAGGTAAAGTTGAGAGTGACTTACCTTAGTTTAGGGTTGTGAACACCATAAGTGATCTAGGAGAAAGATCTCAGAACAGAGCCAAGCTAGTTCTATAGCAGCAACAAGACCTCTATTCACATCACGCAAGTGTCGAGGCATTGAGGGCTCTTCTATGCTGACCAAATATTTTTTTTATACGCTCCATGATTTGATAATTTGGGGATATGATGATGATTCAGACATACATTGAAAATTATACATATTCTACTAGTATGAGTCCTACTAACCCTAAGTACTAGGGTCCTCATTACTTTTATGGAAAATTTCTCATTATTGTGGGTTCTATGTGCTACTTTAGGCAAGATGGTACTGTGTGCATACACTTCATTATGTGTACATGATAGATTATATCTTCTCCTTCAAATCAAATTTGTACATCCTTTCATAGGGGAACTCATTCTAAGGAGGATATTGCATTCATATTAAAGCATTATTATCTTATGATTCTTTCTAAAATATTTCTTAATGAACGCATGATGTAGCACTATTCTTGCTTATCCCTAGTTTCCTCTAGGGGCTCCTAGGTCACTCACTAACCTAATAAGGTTCTTTCACTAACCCTATTCTCCTTAGGAATCTTCTCACAAGATCCTACTTCTTCAACTAGTGAAACACCAACAATGTAAAACGCAAACTCACCATGGCTCTTCAAAAGACTCTTTCTAGCCTTTCTTGCTCCATCTTCCCAAAATGCTCCAACTGATCCAAATTGATCATTTCTCAATCCAAAGAGAGGGATAGGGCCTCAAAGTTATTGTTAGGATCATTTCCACCACCTGTAACCACACTTTTCTTTGAAACCCTAATCGAGTTCCAAGTTGCCTGTACAACAAACCCAAGCTGTCTGTACAGCTCTGCCTATAATCAAGGCTAAAATTTATCATTTTGAGGCCTTCAAGAATAGTCTGATAGAAACTTCATTCTATACACCAATCTACATTCACCAAACCTTCCCATGTAAATTGGGACTTCACAGTTCACATTACCCTACCCCTTTCCAAGCTTTGATTAAAGCAATGATTGCTTTCAATCCACCAAATAAGCTCTGTAACTACTGATGACCCCTAGCCATGCATCACTGGCTCACCTAGGGTATCATCCTAAAAATGGCTTCCATGCTTTCTTGGGCCCCTCCTTCACTATACATATAGTACATGGATTCAGCTTCCATAATCCAAGAGCCTGTGCAAATGTCACGGTGGAAGATGGAGTTATGACTCCATTCGCAGACAATGCCCAATTCAAACCACTGACTGGACAAAAACTAAAAGATTTTGCAAAAGTAATCAAAACTATTCAATCTATAAAAATACCACCACACATAGTCTTGTATCAACCTACATTACTCAAATCAATGTTTATAGAAGTGGATTCAATCAATTAAACAATTAGATCTTCACAAAACACAATAACTGCAATTGTATTCCAAATTCACAGTTCATACACAAAATAAATTCAAATTTCCAACCCTAAAAAAATCTTGAGGATGGTCTTATATAGTTTAACAAGGGACTCAAAAACTAATTTCAGATAGTTAAGGAACTAATTCCTTCTAATTTGCATTCTTGTCATAAAATGTTGTCAATGACAACATTGACAACTTTTTCAACTTTTTGGATATGCTATCCAAACTTGGTCTAACCTTTTCCAAACTTGTCCAAACCACTAATTAGGATGAAATAACATCAAATAGGACCTCTAATCCCTTTTTTGAAAAATTTGGCATCAAAAAACCAAAAACACCATATGGGACCTAAATGGACACAAAGGTCTCTAAGGACCTAACAAGACATCCTCCTACTTAGCACTCTACACACTAGGACTCTTAGTCCCTTTATTCACCTAGTGGTCTGGATTGAACCACTACAAGCCTAAAACATATAAGAAACCCTAGGTTACATTGTATCATCTAGCCTACCTAGGTGCTCTTGCACCATACTCTCCCAAAAAGGAAAAACTATGTCACTTCTGTGGATAGTAGATCCTCTGAAATGCCCACCTTCTTGAAGTCTGCCTCTACAATCCATGAAGCCTCTAACTCTAGTCTATCCTTCCATTGAATCAAATGTTCCATTTAGACTTTATGTCTAGTAGTCTTCTTAACTCGGGAGTCTAGAAATTTTTTAGCTACCATCTGAAAATTTGGACGTAATACAGTAGCCTCCACATCATCACTAACCCCTTGATTATGTGGATTGACCTATTCCATATTCCCTCTAAATTGGATTAAGTATTGAACATTAAACACTGGAGATATGCTCAAGTCTGATGGTAAGTCCACTTTATAGGCATTAGCCCCATATTTGGCCAACATTTTGCAAGTTCCCACCCTTTTCATCTAAAGCTTTGTAGGGACACCCTTTTGTAGCCTCTATTTGTTCAAGTGGACCATTACATAGTCACCCACTTCAAACTGAACATCCTTCCTCTTCTCATCAACTTTGGTTTTCAACTTCTGTTGACTGTCTTGGATCTGCTTCCTGACTTGGTCTTGGATCTCTTTCATGGTATGGGTGAAGTCCTCTGCATGGCCACTTTTGTAATCCATACCTCCAAGATTTTTGAGCTCACAAACACCCCTTGGGTGCATCCCATAAACCACTTCAAATGGGCTCTTTCCTGTCAACCTATTCTTACTGTCATTGTAAGCATATTCTGATTGGGGAATGACCACATTCCAAGTCTTCCCATACTCCTTAGTTAGGCACCTCAAAAGGTTACCCAACACCCTATTTACCACCTCAGTTTTGCCATCAATCTGAGGGTGGTAAGCTGAGCCAAATGACAGAGTGGTGCCCAATCTAGTCCATAATGTCCTCCAAAAATGGCTCATAGACCATGAATCCTCACAATCTCCTTGAAAAAAAAATGGCTATGTGGCTAGCATCATTAGTAGTCTTACATGGAATGAAATGTCCCATTTTACTAAATCTATCGACTACTACATAGATGTTGTCATACCCTTGCTTAGTTTTGGGTAGACCTACAATACAATCCATACTCACACACTCCCATGGCCTGTTAGGGACTGGTAAAGGTTGATACAACCCTGCATTACTCATTCCTCCTTTTTCCTTCATGCAAACAACACACTGCTCCACATACTTGGTGACACCTTTCACCAAATTTGGCCAATGGTAGAACCTTTGTACTAGTTCCAACATTTTGACCTTACCAAAATGACCACTTAGAGATCCATTATGTTTCTCTTGTATGAGATTCATCCTGATTGACCCTTTAGGTACACACAATTGATTTCCCTTGAACAACAATCCATTTTTTAAAGTAAAATCAAAGAAATTGCTATGAAAATGATTTGAAAAATAAACACATACCTTATAGGATTCACCAAAATCCTCATCTAATTTGTAGAGATCTCTGAAACTATCAATCCCAATACTATTCAATTGGACTTCTTGCACTGTCAACAATATCCTGCTTAAGGCATCTGCCACCTTATTGAGTTGACCCTTGTGTTTAATAGTAAAAGTGAATGCCTACAAGTACCCCATCCAATTCAAATGCCTATTGCTTAACTTCTCTTGTGTGTTAATGTAACTAAGAGCTTGATTGTCTGTAAATACCACAAACTCCTTAGGCAAAAGATAATGCCTCCATTTTCTCAAAGATTGAACTAGAGCATATAGTTCCAAATCATAAGAAGAGTATTTCTTCTTAGCCTCATTTAATTTCTCACTAAAGAAGGAAATAGGCCTACCTTCTTGACTCAATACCCCTCTTAATACCATCCCACTAGCATCACATTCAATGGTAAAAAAATTCTCAAAGCTTGGCAATTGTAGGATTGGTTGAGTAGCCACTTGTTTCTTGAACAACTCAAAGGCTTTCTTTACTTCTATTGTCCATCTGAACTTAGTTTTGAACCCACCCTTTATAGTATCCATCAATGGTGCACATATCCCATTGAAATTCCTAATAACCTTCCTATAAAATTGTGCAAGGCCATGAAAACTTCTTACCTCAGTGGCTGTAGTAGGTGGAGGCCAGTTTAGGATAGTAGAAACCTTGTCTTTGTCCATCTTCAAAGACTCTTTGGACACCACAAAGCCCAAGTAGACTAGTTCTTTCTTGAATAACTCACCATTATCAAGGTTAATAGCCAATTTATCCTCATGTAATCTCTACAACACTACCTCTACATGTCCAATATGCTCCTCCCTTTTCTTACTGAATATCAATATATCATCAAGATATACCACCACAAACTTCCTTGTGAAGTCCTTGAGCACTTCATTAATGATCCTCATGAATGTGCTTGGAGCATTTGAGAGACCAAATGGCATGACAATCCATTCATACAACCCATCAGTGGTCTTGAATGTCATTTTCCATTTATCACCTTCCTTCACCCTGATTTGGTGATAACCACTCTTCAAATCCAGCTTGGTAAAGTACATTTCCCCTCTAAGGAAATCCATAAGGTCCTCTATCCTAGGTATAGGGAACCTATGTACCTTATTGTGATCTTTTTTATAGCCCTTGAGTCTATGCATAGTCTTCATTTTCCTCCCTTCTTGGATGCTAAAACAACCGGGACTACACAAGGGCTAATACTCTTCTTGATCAAGCCTTGATCTAAGAGTTCCTACACTTGTCTAGCTACCTCCAAGTTCTTCTTTAGGGTAAGCTTGTATGTTTTTGTATTGGGAAAAGATGCCCCTGGAACAAAGTCTATTTGGTGACTTATCCCAGTAGCAAATGGCAAGCATCCTAGTGCAGGGGCACCCCAAGGTCTTAGGAATATATTTAGTCATTTTTGGCTTGTAGGTTTGTTTGGCCAACCATCCATGAATAAGGACTACTCTATAAAATCCCTAGTGTGTTTTGAGGTGTGATTAGTGTAGGAAAGATTAGGGTTTGTGTGTTGATTGAGTCTAGTTGATTCTAGGGGCCTAGAATCTAGAAGTCAACTCAAAAGTCAAAGGGTTGAACAAAGTTCCAAAGTGGGAATATTTTTAATTTTTTAATGTTATTAAGTAATCTGGGGTCATTTGGTAAGATTTGGAACTAATTGGGACCCTCAAAGTTGAGAAAGTGACATTTTGACAAAAGTTGTCAAAGTTGTCATGACAACATTTCCTAGATTTTAGGAATCGACTCTTGTGATTCCCAAATCCAAACCATAGGATCTAGATAGGTGGGATGGAAGTATACAAGGTTATTTCAACCCTAATCTGAAAGTTGGATTTCATATTGTACGGACTGGTGTTTGAGAAGAATCAATTTACAGTGTAATTAAGCTACATAGCCATCATCCATCACTTGATTGGTTTGAATGGATTAAATTGAAGCATGGAGAGTATTTTAAATGTAATTTATTATTTCTTTGTGGCATTATATTTGTTAGTAGCTCTTCCTAGTTAGCTTTTGTTTAAATTCTTGCAGTCTGTGAGTTCACTGTCGACTTTTGGTCCAGTCTTGTAAAAGATGGCTTTTCTTGGTGTTCCCATGGTTCAAACTCCATGACCTCTCTGAATCCATTAGAGCCTTGTATATACTTTGTAGATATGTCTTGTGTAGTGTGTGTGTGCAGGGGAAGCTTGAGAACTTTCAGGCCCTAGGCAAGTACTAGCTATTCTGGCTAGGGTGACTGAGTAGTGCAACAACAATGGTGATTGCCAGTTGATTGGTATGTGCCAATCAGTGATTGTGGAGTGTAGGGGCATGAGGTGAAGACTATTCTATGGAAGGAGGAGTTCAAAGGAGCTCATTATATGGGTGTAATAAGTTCAAGAAACCAAACCAGCCATCATGCCCTAGAAACCCTTCTTTTTAGGGGTTTGGTGAGAGTCCATTGTACAGATAAGCTAGAAACTAGAGACTTAGAAAATCTTGAAGGGGAGGAAAAATGCATAAAGAATATGCAATTGTTTTCTAGGGGTGTTAAGGGATTTTAGGAGGAAGATCACATTTTTAGTGGTTAGGAGGGCTAATAGGTCTAAAAAGGCTACAAGGCCTAAAAGACTAGTAATTTGGAACCCAATTGGAAATGGGTGAACGATCCACAAAATTGAATCCATAAGGGTGGGAATAGACCTAAGAGGAGTTAGGAACCAAAACTAAATGAATTTGACACCATTGGAGTGGTAGGAGGCTAATGAAGCCATGGATGCAAGAAGGCTATGGAGGAGAGATTAGAGAAGAGTTTGAAGTTGGTGAAGAGCTCCTAGTGAGTTAGGGGATTAGGAAATAATCCTCTGGTTAGGGTAGAGAAAGAGACCCTAAGGAAGACCAAGAGAAGGTCTTAGAGAGAGCTAGAAGGCTCTAGGAGAGGTGGTCCCCATCAAATTGGCATCAGAGTCATTGAAAGGCTTGGGAGTGGATTAGTGTATGATAGAGTGGAGTGAATCCATAGGTGAGAACATCATGGTGACTAATGCAGAGTTGGCCAAGGATTTGTTAGAGAAAAAAATAAAGAATAGGCTTCTTGAAGAAGCAATGGAGGAAATGAAGATAAAGATGGCAGAAGTGGTAGAGATTGATAGCAAGTTGAGAGAAGAAATGCATGAAGGGATAGACAAAGGAAAGAAACCAGTAGAAGAGGAGATAGAACCAGAGCCTGACCCTCTTCTACCTAAGGAACCATTCCTCAAAGCACTCAAGGCATTGAGTGGGAAGGCTCTAGAAGGAATACCAATATTCTTTGGTAAGATGGACACTAAAATGGTTATGGAATGGCTTGAAGGGATGGAAAATCACTTTGAATATGATGGGATCACAAAAGCCCAAAAGGTGAAGATATCCAAGTCAAGGCTAAGAGGGAAAGCACTTACATGGTGGAAGTTCTTGCAGGAAGAAAGAGAGAAAAAGGGAAAGAAGCCCATAGAAAATTGGAAGAAAATGGTTGCAAAGGTGAAGGAGAATTACCTTCCAGAAGATTATGACATTCAACTGCATAAGAAGAGGCAGAACCTTAGGCAAAAATACCTAGATGTGCCAACCTATACCAAAGAATTTCAAAAACTTTGTCTTAGATCAAGAATCTAGGAGATAGGGAGTATCAAAGTTGCAAGATACCTTAATGGATTAAGGTGGAAAATTCAAGAGGAACTTAGTCTTTTTACCCTGACTTCCATTCATATTTATTTTCAAATGTCTTTGAAAGTGGAAGAGAAACTCAAGAAGAGGCAGGATTCTAGCTCCAGAGGTAGAGGAAGGGGTAGAGAGAACAAAGGTGGCCATAGAGGAGGTTCAAGTGGAAGAGGTAGTGACAGTAGAGGACAAAGTGACTCCAGATATTCAAAGCAAGGAAAAGAAACAAGCAGTAGGGGTGGATACAATAACAGAGGAAGAAGCTCTTATAACAGTGGCAGAGGAAGATCATGAGGTTTTGGGAGAAGCTCTCACTTTTCTTCTATGAAATGTTACAATTGTGGATAGATGGGGCATCCTGTATATAGGTGTTTAGATAAACCAACATCCTCACAAGGGGATAAGAAGATAGCTTATGTCCAAGAAGAATATTTCTCTAAACAATCAGAGGTGAGTCTAGATTCAGAGAAAGGAGAACACCTTATCTTGAGAAGGATAGTAATCAGGTCACCCACCAAAGAAAGGCACAAGCAGAGGAGGGCTCTTTTCAGAGTCAAATGCAAGATTTTGGGTAAAAGTGTGCAAGGTGATCATTGATTCAGGGTCAATAGATAATGTCATATCTGAGGAGGCAGTAGAGAAGTTGAAGCTCACCAAAATCCCACATGTGTGTCCCTATAAAGTTACATGGTTGAATAAGTGTTAAAACATCTTGGTGAATGAACAAGTGTGGATAGAATTTTTGATTGGAAAGTATCAAGATAGGATACTATGTGATGTTTTTCCAATGGATACTTGTCATATGCTGCTTGGCATGCCATGGAAGTATGATAGAGAATATGTCCATAATGGGAAGGATAACAAGTACTCCTTAAAGAAAAATGGGGTAACTTTCAAAATATAGACTTTAATAGAAGAGGACATAGTGGAGAAGGTAGAATCTAGTGCCATGTTGATTAATGGAAATAATTCCTAAGAGATATGAAAGAAGAAGAAGTTGGCTATGCAATATTGTTAAAGACAAAGGAGGAGGAGACTCATAAGCAAGCACCTATGCCAAAAGAGGTGAGAGAATTATTGGATTAGTTCAAGGATATAATTTGTGAGGGTACACCATCTTCAATACCACCAAAGAGGGAGATAATTCATCAAATTGACTTCATATCAGGTATAGATTTCCAATTCGTAGAATAGAAGACTTGAAGGATTTCTTGGGGGGTGCTAAGTACTTCTCTAAAATTGACTTAAAAAGTGGATATTATCAAATTAGGATGAAAGAGGGTGATGAGTGGAAGTCTACATTTAAGACTACAAAGGGGTTGTATGAATGGTTAGTTATGCCCTTTGAGCTTACCAATGCACCAAGCACCTTTATGAGGGTGACGAATGAAGTCTTGAAAGAATATATCAGTGTTTTGTAGTTGTCTATTTAGATGACATCCTCATTTTTAGAAAAACCAAAGAGGATGGTATGAAACACTTGGAGTTAGTGTTGAATAAGTTGTAGGAGGATAAACTCACCATAAATCTTGAGAAGAGTGAGTTCGTGAAAGAAGAGTTAGTCTACCTTGGCTTTGTATTTTCCAAGGGTGATTTGAAAATGGATAAAGAGAAAGTAGAGGCTATATTGAACTAGCCTACTCCAAAGATAGGGACTGAAGTTAGGAGCTTCCATGGGTTATCCCAATTCTATAGGAAGTTCATTAGGAGATTTATTGAGATTTGTGCTCCAGTCCTAGAGACTATCAAAGGAGGATTGAAGACTAAACTCATATGGACTAAGGTAGCTAATGAGGGGTTTGAAAGGTTGAAAAGAGAAGTAGCCACTCAACCTATATTTTTGTTACCTAGCTTTGATAAACAATTCATTGTGAAGTGTGATGCAAGAAACATTGTAGTAGGAGCTGTCCTAAGCCAAGAGGGCAGGCATGTTGCCTTTTTCAGTGAAATACTAAATGAGGCTAAGTCTAGGTACTCTTCCTATGACTTGGAGCTATATGCCCTTGTAAAATAATTAAAGAAATGGAGGAATTATATGTTTCCTAAAGATTTTTTTGTCTTCATAGACAACCAAATAGTGAGTTACATAAACACTCAAGACAAGCTTAGCTTGAGACACATCAAGTGGATGGAGTTCCTACAATCTTACACCTTTACTATAAAACATGAGAAAGGGGTGAAAACCAAAGTTGTAGATTCCCTTAGTAGGAGACTACTCACCATTCAAGAGATTTATTTATAGAGTACATGAGTTGAAGGATTGAAGGACCTATATGAGGGAGATTTGGATTTCTCAGAGATTTACAAGGTATGTTAGAATTTTGAGAATCACTTTCATAGTGACTTTGTAGAGTATGCATTGCAAAATGGGTTTCTATTCAAATGAAAACAAAGTTGTGTTCCAAAAGGCTCTATGAGGAAGAACCTCATACAAGAGAAGCATAATGGAAGCCTAAGTGGACACTTTGGACTAAACAAGACATTGGAATTAGTGGAAAGGTTCTATTGGTGGCCAGAGATGCAGAAGGAAGTGAAAAGATATGTGGAGTAGTGTGGCATATGTCAGAAGGCTAAATGAACATCATTAAATGTAGGACTCTACCAGCCATTAGACATCCCAATTAGACCTTGGGAGTGCATAAGTATGGACTTCATAGTGGGGTTACCTAGGACTCCAACTGGTTTAGACAGTGTGTTTGTAGTGGTAGAAAGGTTTAGTAAAATGAGCCACTTGATACCATACAAAATAAGACATGATTCCAACCATATTGCCTACTTTTTCTTCAAGGAAATAGTGAGGATTCATGGTCTACCAATGAGTATTGTTGCAGATAGGGATGTAAAGTTCATGGGTCACTTTTGGAAGACCCTGTGGAAGAGACTACGTACAAACTTATCTCATGGATCTACCTATCATCCTCAAACAGATAGGTAGACTGAAGTAATGAATAGAGTTCTTGGGAACTTTCTTAGATGTATGAAAAAGGAATATTGACAAGGATGGGAGAAAGTTATTCCATAGGCAGAATTTTCCTATAATGATAACACAAATAGGACTACAGGGAAAAGTCCATTTGAGATTGTGTATGGGACACATCCAAGGGGTGTGATGGATCTTGAAGACCTCAAAGGATATGAGAGAGTTAGTTTACATGCTGATGACTTCGCACAATCCATGAAGGAAGTTCATGAACAAGTGCAAAAGACCTTAATGGAGGCCAATCAAAATCTGAAGGCAAAAATAGATGAGGGAAGAAGAGATTTGCAGTTTGAAGTGGGAGAGTTAGTAATGGTGTTCCTGAATAAGGAAAGAATAAAAAATGGGATACCTAATAAGCTATAGATGAAAAGAATTGGACCTTGCCAGATATTGGCTAAGTATGGACCCAATGCTTATAAGGTGGAGCTGCCCAAAGAGATGTCAATCTGTCCAATCTTCAATGTGAAGGATTTGATCAAGTATAAGGGGCTAGGTATGGATGATTTTTAGTACAGTACAGAGGTGCATAAGGATATGGGAGAGTTCAAGACTCTGGAATAAGTCAAGCCACAAGTGGAAAAGATATTGGATTCAAGAGTAAAGAAGAAGACAAGACACAAAGTCTATATGGAGCATCTAGTGAAGTGGAGAAAACAACTAGATTCATAAGCCACTTGGATATCTAAGAGTGAATTCAAGAAGCATGGAATCAGTGAGGATTTCCTGACACCACAGGTACCTTAACTTTCTTGTTGCAGGGGGAGGATGGTGCAGGAGCACCCCAAGGTCTTAGGAAGATCTTTAGTCAGTTTTGGCTTGTAGGTTGGTTTGGCCAACTGTACATGAATAAGGACTAATCTATAAATTCCCTAGTGTGTTTTTAGGTGTGATTAGTGTTAGGAAAGATTAGGGTTTGTGTGGTGATTGAGTATAGTTGATTCTAGGGGCAAAGAACCTAGAAGTCAACTCAAAAGTCAAAGGGTTGACCAAAGTGGGAATATTTTTAATTTTTTAATGTTATTAAGTCATCTCAGGTCATTTGGTAAGTTTTGGAACCAGTTAGGACCCTCAAAGTTGAGAAAGTGACATTTTGACAAAAGTTGTCAAAGTTGTCATGACAACTTTTAAAGTTGTCATGACAACATTTCCTAGATTTTAGGAATTGGCTCTTATGATGCCCAAATCCCAACCAGAAGGTCTAAAAAGGTGGGATGGAAGTATATATAATGTCATTTCAACCCTAATATGATAGTTGGATTTCATATTGTACGGACTGGTGTTTGAGAAGAACCAATTTGCAGTGTAATTAAGCTACAGAGCCATCATCCATCACTTGATTGGATTGAATGAAAGCATGGAGATTGATTTAAATTTATTTTATTATTTATTTGTGGCATTTTTTTTTATTAGTTCTTTTTGGCTAGGTTTTGTTTAAATTCTTGCATTTTATGAGTTCACTAGCCAGTTTTGGTCCAGTCATGTAAAAGATGACCTTTCTTTGTATTCCAATTGTTAAAACTCCATGACCACTTGGAATCCATTATTTCCTTGTATATAATTTGTAGATATGGCTTGTGGAGTGTGTGTGTGTGTGTGTGCAGGGGAATCTTGAAAACTTTCAGGCCCTAGGCGAGTACTAGCTATTCTGGCTAGGGTGACTGAGTAGTGTAGTAGCAATGGTGATTTCCCGTTGATTGGTATGTGACAATCAGTGACTATGGAGTGTAGGGGAATGATGTGTAGACCATTATATGGAAGGAGGAGTTTAGAGGATCTCATTATATTGGTGGAAGAAGTTCAAGAAACCAAACCAGCCATCATGCCCTAGAAACCCTTATTTTTAGGGGTTTGGTGAAAGTCCATTGTACGAAAAAGATAGGAACCAAAGACCTACAAAATCTTGAATGGGAGGAAAAAAAACAAAGAACATGAAATTTTTTTCTAGGGGTTTTAAGGGATTTTAGGAGGAAGATCACCTTTTCAGTGATTAGGAGGGCTAATAAGCCTAAAAGACTAGTAATTTGGAACCTGATTGGAAAATGGGTGAAGGATCCACAAAATTGAATCCATAAGTGTTGGAATAGACCTAAGAGGAGTTAGGAACCCAAAAAAAAAAAAATTGACACCATTGGAGTGACAGGAGGCTAATGAAGCCATGGATGCAAGAAGGCTATGGAGGAGAGATTAGAGAAGAGTTTGAAGTTGGTGGAGAGCTCCTAGTGAGTTAGGGGATTAGGAAAGAATCCTCTAGTTAGGGTAGAGAAAGAGACCATAAGGAAGACCAAGATAAGGTCTTACAGAGAGCTAGAAGGCTCTAGGAGAGGATCTCCCCATCACATACATTGCTAGGATGTCACAAAGTAATCTATCCTTGGACCCTGCTATTGAAAACTCAACCCATGTTTGCTCATTGACCAAGACACTTTGGCATTTTTTGAGCCATGTCACTTTATAAGGATTCACATTGGGTATTTTTTATAACTTAAGTTTCACTATTGCCTCCTCTAAGATGATATTATCTATGGATCCAGAGTCCACAATCACTTTACATACCTTGCCAAGGATCTTGCACCTGATTCTAAACAACACCCTCTTGTGTTTGGGCTCATCCTTGATGGGTTGTCTTATTAGTACCCTTTTGAACATTATTTTGTCACCCATCTCTGAATCTAGATGGTCTATCTTAGGGGTTTTGACACTTGAAGTGTCCTCATGTGCATATGCTACCCTTTTGTCACTGTTTGCTGCAGAAGGTTTGTCAGGACATCTATAGGCTGGATGGCCTAGCTGCCCACACTAATAACACTTCATGGTTGAAAAGTAAGAACTAATCCTACCCCCTCTTCCTCTATTAGGACCACCATGATTACCCATGCCTCTGTTATAGCCTCCTCTTGAGCTTCTTTCAGTTTGTTTCTCTGCCAACTTGTTCTCTCCTTGTGATCTTTGTTCACTACCCCCCATTGGTAGCCTCTTCTTTGACCCCTTTGGTCTCTTCCTCTGCCTCTATTTTTATTGTTTTACTTGAAACTAGAATCCCCTTTCTTCTTATTCTTCTCTTCTACCATTGTAGCCAATTGATGACACTTTTGAATTGTAGTTGGTGTCCATAGGTTAATCTCCTCTTGGATGTTCCACTTCAATCCACCCAAGTATCTAGCCACTTTGATTGACTCTTCTTCCTGTAATTTGGACCTTAGACACAATGTTTGGAATTCCTCAGTATATGAGGCCACATATAGGTCTTTTTGTTTCAATTTTTGTCTCTTCCTATGGAGTTGGATTTCATAATCCTCCAGGAGATAATTCTCCTTCAATTTGGTCACCATGGCATTCCAAATTGCTATTGGTTGTTTTCCCATTCTTACCCTCTCATCCTGAAGGTGTTTCCACCAAGTCAAAGCCGACCCTCTAAGTCTTGACTTGGCCACTTTGATCTGTTGGGCTTCACTTATTCCCTCACACTTGAAATGATTCTCCATTGCTTCAATCCAGTCCATGATTATCTCAATATCCATCTTTCCTCCAAACAAAGGTATTCCTTCCAAATCCTTGCCTCTTAATTCATTTATGTCCTTCAAGAAAGGTTCCTGATTCAACACTGGGTCTAGTTCGGGGATGAAGTCTTCCTCTTCAAATTTTTTCTTTCCCCTACTATTGGTTTAAGCTTCAAAGTCTTTCTTCCTAGAAACATCTACTAGTTCTTCCATCCTCATCCTCATTGCTTCCAAGGTACCCTCAAGGAGTCTATTTTTTTCCTTTTTCTCTTCCATGTTCTTGGCTAATTTTCCTTTGTTTCCATCTTTGTAGAACCACTAAATTCCACTTCTGACTTATACCAATCTTCCCAAGTTTCTCAACTTGCTCTGATACCACTCTGATGTAGCACTAGTCTTGCTTATCCCTAGTTTCCTCTAGGGGCTCCTAGGTCACTCACTGACCCAATAAGGTTCTTTCAATAACCCTATTCTCCTTAGGACTCTTCTCACAATATCCTACTTCTTCAACTAGTGAAACACCAACAATGCAAAACACAAACTCACCATGGCTCTTCAAAAGACTCTTTCTAGCCTTTCTTGTTCCATCTTCCCAAGATTCTCCAACTAATCCAAATTGATCATTTCTCAATCCAAAGAAGGGAATAGCGCCTTGAATTTTTTTTAAGGACCATTCCACCACCTGCAACCACACTTTGCCTTGAAACCCTAATTGAGTTCCAAGAATCACATCAATTGCTTCCCAAATAGGGCTACAAGCAATTAGGCCTAATTAAGCACCTTTTCTACATTAACTGACAATAAGTCTTAACAAATGTCCAAAAAATTTTAGGATCTAGATACCCTTTATCAAGAAACTAGAGATTTTCTAGGTCTAGGGTCCCCAAGCTGTCCGTACAGCTTTGCCTATAATGAAGGCTAAAATTCAGGGTTTTGAGGCCTTCAAGACCAGTCTGATAGAAACTTCCTTCTATACACCAATCTGAATTAAAAAAATCTTCCCATGTGAATAGGGACTTTAAAACACATTACTCTACCCCTTTCCAAGCTTTGATTGAAGCAATGATTGCTTTCAATCCACCAAATAAGCTCTGCAACTACTAATGACCCCTAGCCATGCATCACTGGCTCGCCTAGGGCATCATCCTAAAAATTGTTGCCATGATTTCTTGGGCCCCTCCTTCACTATACATATATTACATGGAGTCACCTTCCATAATCCAAGAGCCCATGCAAAAGTCACAGTGGAAGAAGGAGTAATGATTCCATTTGCAGACAGTGCCCAATTCAAACTAGCGACTGAACAAAAACTAAAAGATTTTGCAAAAGTAATAAAAAATATTGAAGCTATCAAACTAACACCACACACAATCTTTTAGCAACCTAAATTACTCAAATAAATTCTTATAGAAGTGGATTCAATCCATTAAACAATCAGATCTTCACAAAACACAATAACTGCAACTGTATTCCAAATTCGTTGCCCATACACAAAATAACTTCAACTTTCCAACCCTGAAAAAAGCTCAAGGATGGTCTTATATAGTTTAGAAAGGCACTCAAAAATTGATTTTAGAGAGTTAAGGGACTAATTCCTTCAAATTTGCATTCTTGTCATAAAATGTTGTCAATGTTGTCAATGACAACATTGACAACTTTTGTAACTTTTTGGATATGCTATCCAAACTTTGTCTAACCTTGTCCAAACCACTAATTAGGATGAAATAAAATCAAATAGGACCTCTATTCCCTTGTTTGACTCATTTGGAATCAAAATACCAAAAACACCCTATTGGACCTAAATGGACACAAAGATCTCTAGGGACCTAACAAGACATCCTCCTACTTAGCACTCTACACACTAGGACTCTTAGTTCCTTTATTCACCTAGTGGTCTTGCTAGAACCACTAAAAGCCAAAAACATAGAATAATACCTAGGTTATATTTTATCATCTAGCCTAGCTAGGTGCTCCTGCACCAACGCATCTTATCTATCATCTAGCATGGTGACAACCTATTGGAACTTCTCTTTATACACATCCATGGTTCTTTTTTGTGTCTTTCCTAAAATATTTCTAGCATTCATAGGTTTATTATACTTTCACATGGTCCTTAGCATAACACATCTTCCTATCCATACATATCAACATTTTATTATTTCTATATTATTTTTATGTCTAATTTTTTACACCTAATGTGTTTTTTTGCAACTAACATATTTATGGTGATAAAAATTAATTATTTTAATGTAGGATCAACTTAGGTCTCTTTCTTGGAGGAGACAGAAGATTTACATGAATATAATATTATCTTTCCCCTCCATATCCTATGTATAATACTCTCAAATCATTTTATATAATTTAGCTCACAGCTTATTTCAAATATATATTTTAGCTTAAGTGAGAGAAAAATGTAATAAATTACATCATGTGAAATTGAACATCACACATAATCTTTTGAATTTATATGTTATCTAAAGTGGGTGAAAAATGTAAGATCATGTAAATTGCATCCTATGCAATTTCATATTATATTTTCCTACTATTTAGTTATAATTAAGATAATTATGCTTTTCAACCTTTATCCAAATAAAAAACATGTCATTTCAACCTTGCATACCTGATTTCTTGATCATTAGATTTATGTTTCACTTGGATATATATAAGTGCCATGTAGATGTCTATATGAAATGCTAGAATATCATGAAAATTTGAGCTATTGAGATATTACACTTGTTAGATTTTGGTAGTGTAATACCTCTATCAGCTTGCATTGACATTGGGAATCAACCCCCTTTGTTAAAATCCTATCGTTTTCCTCCTTTTTACTATCTTTAGGAATATTTTGGATGCCATTCTCAAATTCTCTTACATTTTATAGCTCCATTCATTCCTTTTTGACACACCACTTTGCCTACATAATTATTCAACCATCACTATTGCTACTATAAAATATTGTTGTTTCACTATCATTACCTAGAGATGATCAATGTCACTTTGAGTTTTCTTATGGTTTCTTTCCACTTGCGAGCTACTAGAATCTCGTGCTTGAGGTTGGTAAATTCTTTGAGGGAAATTTAGCATAATATATTTATTTTGTTAGCATTTTTTTCATTTCTTAATACATATTTTATTCATATCTTATCTAAGGTTTTCCATGGAGGTAGAAACACCAAAATGAGGTGTTGGCATAACCTCTCAATGCGAGTTGTAGTAGATTTTACATTTCTGATTTGATATGGTTATGTAGTTTCATAAATCACGTATCAAGTGCTTATTCACATGTATCCCTTTAAATATGACTATTATTCATCAATAAAATTATCAAATTTTTACTATTATCTATAATTTGGTATCAAATGTTTACTATTATCTATAATTTTATTGAAATATTTGAAGGATTTTACTGTAATTTGAAATCATCAGAGATTTCATAGGTTATTTCTTTTTTACTAATGTCTTTCTAATGAATGAGCTATATAAATTATTTTCAATTGGTGGTGTGGATTATTGAGCACTGAATAAACAAGGTTTTAAGAGGAGATTTCATCACCCAAATGATCACCACTCTATGGTTTGCATTCTCAAACCCCTTTTTACTTGCACTTAGAGATGATCAAGAGAAATGAGAGTCAATTTTTCACTATATTCTCAATTTTTTTTTTTCAATATTAACATCAAACTACAAAAAAAATCTTTCTTCAAAAATTACGAGTGTAAACTCTATGAGAAACAAAAGAGTTGCACAAGGTTATCAACAAGGGCCTTTTTTGTGGGATTATCTATAAAAATACTTTAGATTATAAAAAAATATATCAAAGGTTAATTAAATCCTAAATAATATGCAGAGGCTTTGACAAAGGTTCCAGACAATGATGGTGTTGTTGTTTTTTTTTACAAGATTCCCTACTTAAGCCTTTTCTTTTATCAGCAATGTAGATATACAATTTTTGGACCTATCTATAGAATTGGTGGCTTAGGAGCTCTATTTCCCAAAGGTTCTCCTTTCCTCTTAGACATTTCAAGGGATGTTTTGCCTCTCTCATAGAACATAGATTATTTATTCTAGGAATCATTACCTAAAACAAGGGAAGTGTATTAGCCAATGTTTTATTATTGACACTTTAGTGGCCATATTTCCTAGCCAGTCATCCATTTAAGAAACCTTTTCAATTATAAAGAAATATATGGAAATAAGTTTCTTCCCTCGTGGGAAGATTTTTTACACATCAAAGATAATGCTATTTTGATATACTCTACATGATTATGTATTTAGAGGTCCATATTATTGCAGTCAATAGATACATGAATTGCTGTGGAATAAATGATATTAATAAATGTTTACTAATAAAGACACTATGACAAAGAAATACAATAAGAATGTGGCGATCATTCATTTGCAACATAGTGAGAACATAAATACTTTTCAAAGAGTGAATATAATTTAAACTAGTTTTATGAGTATTTTAAGTGTAAAGAAAATGATATTTCTCTCATGAGATGTGCCAACAAAGTAACTTACCTTATTATCGGTGCCTAGGAAAGTGCATTCTAAAACATTAAAAAATTGTAGGCTATATTGTAAATAAGATTGAGTCTTTTTAAAGGAAAATTGTTGAGTAGTTCCTTATATGCTCTTAGAGGTTGGAGATAGCGGGAGATGGACAAAGTTCTACTAGTATCTCAAGCTAGCTTCTCACTTTGAGATGGTGCTTGTATGAGAATTGTTCTTGGCTTTTCTATTTCCCTTCTTTGTCATTGTAGATAGATTTTAAGAATGCCTGTATTGTGAAGACCATGATTTGGGGACATATTTGGCGGATTTTGATGAGATTGAGTGTATATTGTTTCCCAAAGATTTCATGAGACTGTCATAAAGAATTAACACCCTTTTGAGGATTAAGAGACAATTTGAGGATTTTTATCCAAAATAATTTAGCACCTATGGTTTGAGAATTTAGGATTAAGAGCTCAAGGATTTAGCTCGGAGGTACATATTTACGAGGGCCACAATGCAACTTGAGGGAGTTCTACTTGATTCAAGATTTGGTTCTCTAAAGAAATATTTTGTCAAATTATGCATTTATTTATGTAATCAATAAATTTTATCATGTAATCCTTCAAAGGGGGCTCCCTAGGGAAAGGTGATTTTGATTTTTTCAGGATCAATGTAATAAGGGGGGATATTACTGTAAGTACTCAATGCTACTTGTATTTGATATTATATTATTTAGCGTTAATTTGTTGAGACATTTATGTAGTTGCATCAACTACTTACACACATGTATCCCTATATATCCCACTACAATTCATCAATAAAATTATCAAGATTTAATTATTATCTATTATTTTGACTAAGGAAAGCCCCTATATAGCCATGAAACCTTTCTCTTTGATCTTATGTGTGTAGTTACATGTGAAGAAGCAGCTTAGAGAGAGTTTATAAGCTATTCTAGTATTTCTTGTGATATCTTAATCTCTCTCTTTTTCATTTTTAATAATTTAACTCTACTTTATTTTCTCTTTATTGTTTCTTTAATTATTCGTATAGTTGTAGCTCATTATTCTTTATATATAAAAATATTGTGTATACTTCTAAATGTTTTCTTCAATAATTCCAATTCTATATTCATATAGACACCAACACATAACATTGACATTAGCATGACACAAATTCATCTTAGATAGACAGAATTTTAAGTTGTTCAAAAGACCTCTATGGCATATACTCTTTTTTTTTGAAAGTCTAAAACACCTATATAATTCTTATGCATGCTTAAAAAATATCTAGTTGATTAGTAAGTAAACTTCAAGCTCATAGTTACTTAAAGGATATCCTAAGTGAAGAATTGAAACTTGAATCTTCAAAGGATCAAGTTTTCCTACATAGCAGTTCACTTTTCATACTCTATAGTAATCTAACTAGAACATTTTCTTCAATTATATTGTTGATTGAAAAAATATTAGCTACATCTTTTATGTTCTCTATGGATGTGTTTTGGTCTTCATCAATGGGATACCTTTCAAGACTACCATAGATATGTCATTAGGATGAGCCACGTTTAGTGGGTTGCCTTGATTAAATGAGACAAACATTTGACTCTAGGTGTGGCTCAAGAAATTTGTAGTTTTTTGTTGAATAGAATTTAAGGAGAGAATCTTATGGAATGAGGGATAGAATGGGTTATTTTTCAACAAAAATATTTATTTTTATATTTTTTTCCCTTCATACAAGGTGGAGATAGTCTTACCTTTAGTCACCAATGGATTTTCCTTTCACACATAGCTTGATATTTTCATCTATAGGTTTGTACTAGTGTATATGCAATCAATAGATTATCATTTACCTATTCATTAGTATGGCTATTAGTTAATAATTCTATTCCCATCAACCTCTCTTCATATCATGACTTCTAGAGTTAGAAGAAACCATTTTTATACTCTTCCCTTTCTCTTTCTTTTAAATTGTACTAGGAACATCATTCCTTCTTTCCTTTGGAAGGTACATTCTTCATGCATTTGCCTAATTTTTTTAAGTTTTACTATCCACTCTAGGACCGTCATTGTCATCTTTTAAACAAGGAACTTATCCTTTTCTCTCCTTCAGATATTCATACAAGGTCTTTAATTGTCATATTTTATGCATGGAATTTATCCTCCTACTACATTCATATCTTCATACAAGGTTAAAAGGTTCTTGTGAGAAGTTGGTCTCAAAGATTTTAGCCCTTAATAATCACTCTTTACAATCATTGTATATATCACCCTTTCTACTATCATTTTTGTTTACCCCTTTGTTACTTTGGCCTCTCATATCATTGTCCTAATTGTGATCTTTATGTATATTATTGAAATCAACTTCATGATGCCACTTGTTTCATGGGATTACTTTGAGACTATCTATCTATATATAACTTTTGAGACTATCCATCTTTTTAGAACTTTGTCATAACTTGATATTGTCACTTTTAAGACTATAATATCCTTGTCAATTTTTATTATTGCTTAATGGATTGTCCCCTTTTATATATAATCACCTCTTCTTTGACTCTTTTTATGCTTTTGAGGATATTTACAAACAATACTTTACTCTTTATGTTTATTCAACATTTATCTAAAACTTGCCACACCTTCAATTTTTGTATATGCATCAAGTTGTGTATTATCCCTTACCAAGGCATTCATAAACCCTCCACTATGCACTATACTTTCATATTGTTAAAAAAAACTTCATGACTTTCCTAGAGATTGTCTTTTATATGCATCACTATCAATAAGGTGACTATTTTTCAGCCTACAATTTCTTATCTTCATGGACAATATTCCTTTATATTGTAACCTTTAGGTCTATGCAATGAAAATAATTATCATTAATTTAATCTTTGTATGATGAATATTGTTAAAGATCACAAACTATCACCTTCAATTGCTAATAGAGGATAGTCTTATTTCTCTTCTACAAACTATGCTTTTCATAGAATTGTTTTTGTTTTTTTTTCTTTTATGATATTAGATGGTGTCATTGTAGATTAATGAAAATCTAATGCTTTATCTAATAATTATTACATGTCCTATCATAGTTGTTCACGATGTACATCCCTAGAAAGCTTTCTTCACCTTTGTCCCTCTGTATGGACTTTTTATGCCTCTTTGTATTCTTGTGCAATACATTCAACATATAGTTTGTCCAATATTAAACATAGAGTTTGCTTAAACAAGGAATTATGGTTGGTTGTATCTAGAATAGGTATTGAACTCCAAAAATTCAAATGATTAATTTTCAAAAGACAACTAAAGCATTGGATAAACCAATGCACTTCAAACACATCTTCTTGACTAATCCTTATATTCCCTACAAATCTATCATTTGGATACATTATTTGCACCATCCCATTCTCCAACGAAAACCATCTCAGATTTATCTCCTTAACATGAACATCAAATTTAGCCCCCTTCATGTCAATGAGCGTAAGCCTCTCAACACACCCCATATTAAACACGTATAAGACAAAGCTATACCAAACAATTGATTTTCCAAATCAATCCGAAACATTTTACATTCTTGATTGTCTTGTATAACCCGTCATCTCTATACGTTCCTCAGCATCCTTGCATCTATTGCTTATATTATCTCTTTGCTATGGTGTAAAAAAGAATTTAGTTGCAAATTCCCCTGAACTTCAAGTAGATTGTCACTGAACCCTTAAACACAGAAGACTTTCAATAGTTTCAAACCTCCTAATGGTAGATGCCATACATATCTTGTTTGTTTTCCTTTGCTATTCTTTTACTTACAGCCCCGTGGCAGTCTTAAAAGGAAGGCAAATACAAGAGATGCTATCACTCATTTTGACAACATGAAGCTTTATTAAGCTAAGATTTGAGCCACAAACATGGAAAAACCTTCTCCACGTGCATGACAAATGTGCTCCCTCGAGTCAGCGGAATGGAAAGTGGCAAGAGAAGGGTAGAAGTTGACAATCTTTCTTATCCAGCCCTGCTTATCAGAAAAAAGGGAAAGGTATAACGAACAGATAATGGTGAAAAGGTCGGCAGAACAATTCTAGTCCATCACGTACCAGGTGGACCATCCATGATACCGATTTATATATAGCACTATCAGCTAGATTAGTCAATGATGACTTGACCCATGAAATATAAGCCTCTGTTGCGTAAAAGAGCAAATCATAGAATGTCTTCACCTACCGACTGGTATTGCTTTATTCAAAGATTTTCTAATAAAAAACAACCGACCAAATTTACAATCATTTCTGAATATAGATATGCATTCAAATACCCTTCTACGTTACCGTGGATTTACTTATGTTTAGTTGATTGTTCAATAAAATCAATCCACAACCTCTTTAGTTTGCTTATTTTTTTATATAATAAGAACGGACCCAGCTGTCCCCCTGCAATTGCAAGGCAATTAGAAGATGAATGGCCTCCATGCAGTCATGGTGTCATTCCAGATGGCTTGCCGTACTTCCAATCTTCCCGACTATGTGCGTGCATTGGAAAATCTTGGCCCCGCCTTGGAGCATCATTTGCTGTGCAGCTTATCGGACAAAACTTCTGCTTCTGCAAGGATGCGTAGAAGATTGACATGGTTTTGGAGGGCGTTGACGTTGATGAAAATTTGCTGTTTGAAAGGGAGGAGATTGAGAAAAGTGTGAGGAGACTGAAGCGGAGGAGCTGAAAAAAAGAGGGAGGGAATTGAAGGATTTCGTGAGTCATCCATCCCTCATATAACGTCTCTGCATTTCATGCAATTTCTTCTGTAATTCATTCTATGTCAGTATCTTTTATGTCATTAATCCATAGTCACGGTTAACTAGTGCTTGCACCAACAAGGTCTAGTGGTTATGCTGATAGTGAGATATACTTTGTGTGGTATATGGCTTCTAGTCTTCCAAATTCTACTTGTCAAGAATCACCTTGACTTTTCTCTATACTAGATTCCATGATCTAAATTTTGAAAATAGTTGTTTACACGTGTACTTCCTAGTAGACCATTGATATCATATTTTCTTGCTCAAGATCCAGTCCCTTTTTCCCATTACATTTTTTAAAATTAAATTTATTAAATTTATTTAACACACTAATGAATATGGAAATTAATGAATACCATGGGATAATGTTATTTTAATAAAAAATGATTAAATATTTATCCTTTTTTAAAAAAAAAACATATGAAATGATTTTAAATAATTATAGCTATTACAAGTCTTATCGCTAAAACCATTAGTGCAAGTCCATTTTCAATATTCAATTATGACTTTGAAATTCAAATTATTTTATGTTATAAATAAAAATTGTAAAAGTTCATGAAACTCTACTCAGAGAGCTCAGAGAGAGAGAGAGAGAGAGAGAGCGAGAGAGAGAGAGAGAGAGAGAGAGAGAGAGAGAGAGAGAGAGAGAGAGAGAGAGAGAGAGAGAGAGAGAGAGAGAGCGATNGAGAGAGAGAGAGAGAGAGAGAGAGAGAGAGAGAGAGAGAGAGAGAGAGAGCTATTCCTTCTACAGTAAATTTAACATGTGGATAAGACCTACTAGTAAATTAGGTAGGTAAAATATCTTATTTACACGAGGATATTTAAGTTTAAATAGGTAATTCATTTTGCTTACTTACGTAGGAGAGGATAAGCAGTTGTACGTGAACACGTGATTCTACTTTTTTCTTATCCTTATTGATTTTGAAGCTTAGATAAGTAATTTGTAGTTTTATGCCTTATCCTCATCCTCTATGAATTTTAAAACATATAAGGCTACTTATATTGTAACCCTTTTAGCTTGGACATAGTAGATCCAAAATAGATCAGAGATAAAGAGAAAATATTTATGTTGTGCATCTCCCAAAGTCTCTAGTCTATTTTTATTTATCAATTAATAATTTCATAGCTTAATTCCTTTTTTAAATTTCTTGCATTACTCATCTAATTTTAGGTTTCTATATAATATGAAATTGGTAAGTGATGCTAGGAATGAAGAACACTCATCAAAGTATGTTATAACATTAGGAATATCCCCAAAGGCTCACCCTCAAACCAATCTGATTAGCACAACCCAAAAAGGATGGAGGGATGCCAATACAAGATCTGGATTCAAGGATGAGATTTTCTTTGGGGGGTGGGGGATGGGGATATAATCCTTTATTGTGAATTGAATTGATTGATATGTAAATTAATTAATAGAAAGGAAATGACAAAAGACAATGTGTGATATCTGATTTGATCTATAAAAGTAAGTGAAAGAGGAAATATGAGTAATGAACTCACCTTGAAGAAAGAAGAGGAAAAATAACCTTCAGATCTGAATTTGACTATCTTTGGGATGTCACAATTAGGTGTAACTCCAGATCTAGGACTTTGATGTATATAACTATTTTCCATGAAAATTTTAGCCAAAAGGTGGAGGACAAGGTTTTCAAAGTCTATCACATCCAAGAAAAGGTTGTGAAATTTGACCTAGTCCTTTCAGGTCCAAATCTGATGTTTTTTTTGAGGATCTACAACAAGTTCTGAGACTCATGAATCTAGATCCGTAATCAAAAAAAAATTCTTGCACACAGATAAGAAGGGGAAGAGGTTGTGGAAATGGTTTTGCCTTGGTAAAAACCCTGTATAGGAATCAACCTTTTAATGATATTGAGGTTACATAAAGGAAAGTAATGTAAACAAGATAAATCTTTGATTCACCTTGCATGGAAAACCTTCATGAATGGATGTAGGAATCAGTCAAATCCATGAAGATTCTTTTATTTTATAATCAAGGATGCCTTCACAAATGCACAAATCAACACTTGTGAAATCCTAGATCTTAAATGAATGTATGCTTGATAACCTCGAATGGAGAGAGAGAGAGAGAGAGAGAGAGAGAGAGAGAGAGAGAGAGAGAGAGAGAGAGAGAGAGAGAGAGAGTATGGATCTTCGCATTTGCTTATGAATTCCACTATTTGGTCATCATGAGAGAAATTTTCATCAATGGGAGAATATTACCTTTTCTTGAATGGATCTTGAAGAAATGGAGACTTGGAAATCCTAGATTGTGTGCTTTCCTTCAAGTCTTGAATCCTCCACTTCAATTGCACAACTTGAATTGCTTGAGATCTAGACTTGCTTGCATATGAATGAGATCTTGAATGTATTGTCATGTGATGTCTAAATGAGATGAGAGAGTCCCTTTTTATACTCATTTCATGATACATGTTAATGCTAGGCCAACCTCATATCTAGAAATTGGAAGAAAACCTCATCATCAGGCCCCAAACCAAATTTGGGGAAAAAGACCTAGGACAAGGTCAACTTAGCTGATCTAGTCCAAGACTAGGTCAACCTAACATAGCTAGTCTAGGTAATTTTGCCTCAAGATTTTCTATATCCTAAAAGAGTATGATAGAAAGTGGAGGGAGAAATTATAGGTTGTTGGGATCAAGCAATGTGGTCATTCAGACCTCAAAATCACAAAAAATAGGGTCTAAAAGATCCTAGAGCCTCCAATTATGGGTGCTCACTTTTTAATGGTACAGTTTCTAATAGAAACACACCACTCTTATGAAAATATAGCATAAAGAAATTTTAGAGCTAAAACTAGTTGTGTCCTTATGTTATCCTCTATTGTATATTTTATGTTAATTTCTATTTTTGAAGAGTGATGTATATTTTTTTTTTTTTTTTTATATTACCTTCCTTAAAGGAGTTATCCTCATCGATTATATCTAATTGCACAAAAATAAAAATAAAAACAATTAATGTGTGTCCCTCTAAATTTTAATAATCTTAGATCAGTCATAGATATAAATCTAGATGATTTATACTTTAAGATCAATGAGAATAAAATTGGAATATAAATTCACCCTCAAAGAAGCATACAATTTAACATGATGTTCTAGTAAAATAATTAATTCTAGGATAATTTGAGGATTTGAGGATGTGGTGATAGGGTTGATATAATGTTAAGGGATAGTGATAGCAACAAAATTAAGGTTTTAGGGATTGGGGATTTATAACACCTAGTATTGGAATTATTTGATATTGTTGTCTTAACATATTTGATACAAAGAGAAAAAGGGATTGGGAAAGTTGAATGATTGATACCAAAAGGTGGAAAATAATTGAAAATAAATAATATTGAATCTCTAATTCAAGAAAATAAGTTAGATAATATATGGAATCAATGGTCCAAATTATCAAACCTTTGATAGAAAAATACAGGCTATGGTTCAAGAATTCATAGTACCAAATCCTTAACACAAGAAGGAAAACAAGGAAGATGAACTTGGAATTTTCAAATGAGAAGAGAATCAAGATAGCCCAAAAATTCAAGTCTCACGATGGTACAATATAGTTGAAACAAAAGTAAATTTGGGAAAGAAAATACATAAATTCGCCAATTGAGAATTGAGGATCCATTATACCTCCTACCTTTGGGTGTAATGGTAAGAATGTTGGAATAATGAAAGGGTGTGTACTGAGAGGGGAGGGGTGAATCAGTACCCATAAAAACTTTTACCAATTATTCGTAGTACTCATTACTTACATAACTGACCATTATTTATTTTCTACTTTATGCATGCAATATCATAGCATAAATGTAAATGCATGAAAACAAACATTGAAACATTCATGAAAATTCATTTACACATGACACAAGTATTTGGTAATGCAGAAACCCTTGTTAGAAGGTAAAAAATCTGGTGGGGCTGAAACCCACAAAGCTTCACTATCTACAAAATGGAAGGTGCCTATTAGGGCTACAAGTTGTGATCACTTCTGATGATCTTACCCTGTTAGGAGTAACATCTCAGACTTGTTAAGTCTGCTTGGTTAAGACATTTCAGCAACACAATGTATGTGTGTACTCGGTTAAGAGATTTACAATAAGATTTTTATGTCCACCTTCTTAAAGGATTTTACTGTTTGCTACAATTGTTAGAGAGTAACAAAATATATGACCTGATTACTACAATCCTATATTTCTGATTAAATATCCATTAACTACAAAAAAATGTATCACCTTATAGTGATGGATAATACCTTTGTTTTGCTCAGTAGTCTTGTATGTAGTTCTTGATAAACTAAATTCTCCTTTATCTATAATTGTACATGAAAATATCTTTTTGATCCATAGATATCCTTGTGTGGATACAATCATTATATTCTTGATTAATTATTACATCTATATATATAAGATTTGACCTAATTAGGTTTCATGCTTTTCTTGAAAAACTCTAAGATCAAAGGTTTACAATTTGACCTTGATCTCCTAGTTTGCATGAATACAATCAGTTAAATAATTATATCCATAGTTAACGATTTTCTTGATCCACATGAAACGGTTGTCTAGATAAGCAAAAAGCTATTTTAAAGATTAAAGCGCTTTAGCTGACATGTAGTTGAGATCGACTTTTCTTGGTGATGAAACTATCTCTCAGTGTAGACTGGTGCTCAGTGATGTCTCTATAGACTGGTGCTCGTTTGTATCTTTGTAGACTAGTTCTTAGTTGATATACTTTCTCGATTGATATGTTGCTTTATTTTCAAAACATTTTGGTGACCATTGTGCTCGGTGATCACTGACCTCAGTGATCACTGTGCTCGATGATCATTGTTGCTCTGCAAATGTTGTTGCTTGGTGATCATGACCGACTGACCAAAACTGTCTACTTGTATACTAATGACAACTTCTGATCCTTTAAGGATTATCAATCTCTCCCTTTGGCATTAGTATCAAAAATTGATATGTACAATATATATGCCGAGTTCTTTACTTATACAATGACTCCCCCTATGTGCATGCTCTCCCCCTATGTGTATGCCTCAGTATGTAGATATAATGTATGTACATGTTTCCCCTTTTTTGAAAGTAATGACAAAGATGTATAACTTATAGCTTTTCAAGTATGTGTGAATGAGATTGCTGAATGGCTACCATCAACTTCTCCCATTTCTCCTTCAAGTGCTCTAGGGTCATTTTCTCCAAAGTGATTTGAGCATGCATGTCATAAATGCTTTCTGTTACAGACATCTCTAGGGTGGCAATTAGATTCTTTTCCATAGTCATGTGTGTTATCAGCAATGTGAGAAATGGTAGTAACATAGCCTATAGCTCAGTTAGTTCATCTCTAATTTTTCTTTTTGCCTTTTGTATTCCAATTCTTAACCATTTAGATTCAACTAGATTTTCATAATGCAGTTGGAATGCATTTGGCTCCGTTGAAATACTTTGTGCACTATCTTTTAGATCCTCATTTAACTTAGCTATCTGTTCACTATGCTCGGTAGTGAAGTTCTCTAGAGTGCACAACTTTTGAACTAATGTATCTGCTTCTGAAATAATAGGTTCCAATGTAGCTACTAGTTCAGAAAGTTTCACCTTATTCTCTGCCACTTCTTGGCTGATTTTCTCTATTAGTTTGTAGTGATACTTCTCTTCTTCTTGTTCCTCAATGACCTTCTCGGCATCTACATTCTGAGTGGTGATTGCTTCGGTCAGAACTGCAAGTTGATCAATGATGGGTACATTTTGATCAATTTGGCCATCAAGAACTACCTGTAATAGAATTTACGTTGTTGTTTCTTGGACTTGTGAATCTCTATTTTCCTGTTGGAGCTTGTTCAATTGTGATTTTCTTTTGCATAGCTCCCCATATCTTGTCAGTGACTTGGGATCAAGTGTCCTTGGATTACGGTCGGGTATGTCTATGATCTCATCGAGTGATGGGGGCTTTACTCTTCTTTTTCTTCTTCTTCTTATGAATGTTGCTTGCAGTAGGGGAATGAGGTACTATAGCAAGAGCCTTTTGTTGCTTGGTTTTTGTCATTGATCACTTGGGAGGTTTGGTTCCATGGCTAGGTTTCTAGGTTAGTACCTATTGGTCAGTTGTAGACGTCTCTACTTCAACCTTTTTGGTGCAGGAGCACCTAGGTAGGCTAGTAGAAACATTGTAACCTAGGGATTATTTATGTTTTTGGCTTGTAGTGGTTCTGGCTAGTCCACTAAGTGAATAAAGGGACTGAGAGTCCTAGTGTGTAGTGTGCTAAGTAAGAGGATGTCTTGTTAGGTCCTTAGAGACTTTTGTGTCCATTTAGGTCCACTAGATTTTTTTTGGTATTTTGATGCCAAATGATTCAAACAAGGGGCTAGAGGTCCTATTTTATGTTATTACATCCTAATTAGCGGTTTGGACAAGTTTGGACAAGGTTAGACCAAGTTTGGATAGCTTATCCAAAAAGTTGTAAAAGTTGTCAATGTCATCATTGACAAGATTGACAACATTTGTTGCAAGAATGCAACTTCGATGGAATTAATTCCATAACTATCTAAAACCAATTTTTTAGTGCCTTGGTCAACTAGATAAGGCTATCCTTGAGCTTTTGGAAGGGTTGGCAAGTTGAAGTCATATTGTGTATGGAATGTGTATTGGAATAACAATTATAGTTTGTGTGTTTTATGAATATTAGATAGTTTAATGGATTGAATCAAATTCTATAAGATTTTTTTTAGTAATATAGATTGTATTAAGAATTCTTGTGGTGTTAAATTTGTTATATTCAATATTTTTATTTTCTTTAATAAAATCTTTTGGTTTCTGCACTGTTGTTGTCCTGAATTGAGCACTGTGAACAAATGGGGTCATAGATCCATTTTCTACCATGACACTTGCACGGGCTCTTCGATTATGGAAGGTGACTCCATGTATATTGTGTACAGTGAAGGAGGGGCCCTTGAAAGTATGGAAGCCATTTTTAAGGTGATACCCTAGGCGAGCCAGTGTGGCATGGCTAGGGATCACCAGTAGTTGTAGAGCTAGTTTTGTGGATTGAAAGAATTCATAGCTTCAATAAAAGCTTGGTGAGGAGTAGGGTGATGTGTTATGAGGTCCCAATTTTAATGGGAAGGTTTGGTGAATGCTTTTTGTTAGAAAGAACAAGGTTTCTTCAGACTGGTTTTGAAAGCCATGAAACCCTGATTTTTAGCCTTGATTATAGGCAGAGTTGTACAGACAGCTTGAGAACCCTAGACCTAGAAAATATCTAGTGTCTTGATAAAGGGTATCTAGATCCTACATTTTTTTCCATACTTGTTATGAATTTTTGTGAGTTATTGCAGAAATAGAGCCTAAATAGGCCTAATTGCTTATAGCCCTATTTGGGAAGCAATTCTTGTCTTTCTTGGTACTCGATTTGGGTTCCAATGCAAAGTGTGATTATAGGTTGTGGAAAGGATCCTAGTAACATATTGGAAACCCTATTTCTCTATATGGAGTGGTAGCTGATGAATGTGGGTCAGTTGGAGCATTTTGGGAAAATGAAGCAAGAAAGACCATTTGGTGTCTAGGAAGAAGCATGGAGTGTTTTTTTCTACATTTTGGTGTTCACTAGTTGAAAGGATTAGGATCTTATGATAAGAATCCTAAGGAGCACAGGGTTAGTGGAAGAACCCTAGTAGGTCAATAGAGAGACCTAGGAGACCCTAGAGTAAGTTAGTGAGAAGCAAGACTAGTGATACATCAGATGGGTATCAGAGCAAGTTAAAGGTTTGGGATTGTGTACATGTTAGAGGTGGAATCTAGTGGTTCTATAAGGAAAAATGAAGAATTAGCCAAGGACATGGAAGAGAAAAAGGAGATAAATAGAATCCTTGAGGGTACCTTGGAAGCAATGAGGTTGAAGATGGAAGAACTAGAAGATGCTGCTAGGAAGAAAGACTTTGAAGCTGAAACCAGTGGTAGGGGTAAGCAGAAGGTTGAAGAGGAAGAATTCATTCCTGAACTAGACCCAGTGTTGAATGAGGAACCTTTCTTGAAATCCATAAAGGCCTTAAGTGGAAAGGCTTTGGATGTAATACCTTTGTTTGGTGGAAAGATGGATATTGAGATAGTCATGGACGGCATTGAAGCAGTGGAGAATTATCTTGGGTGTCGGGGTATAAGTGAAGCCCAAAATATTAAAGTGGCCAAGTTAAGACTGAGATGGTTAGCTTTGACTTGGTGGAAATACCTTCAAGTTGAGAGGGTAAGAATGGGAAAGAAACCAATAGAAAATTGGAATGCCATGGTGACCAAATTGAAGGAGAATTATCTCCCGGGGGATTATGAAATCCAACTCCATAGAAAGAGACAAAACTTGAAACAAAAATACCTAGATGTGGCCTCATATATTGAGGAATTCTAGAGATTGTGTCTAAGGTCTAAATTGCAAGAAGAGGATTCAATCAAAGTGGCTAGATACTTGGGTGGATTGAAGTGGAACATCCAAGAGGAGATTAGCCTATGGACACCAACTACAATTCACAAGTGTCATCAATTGGCTATAAGGGTGGAAGAGAAGAAAAAGAAGAAAGGGGATTCTAGCTTCAAGAACAACAATAATAATAGAGGCAGATAGAGAGACCAAAGGGGTTAAACAAGAGGTAACCAAGGTAGAGGTAGTGAAAAAATGTCACAAGGAGAGAACAAGTTGACAGAGCATCAGACTGAAAGAAGTTCAAGAGGAGGCTATAATAGAGGCAGGAGTAATCATGGTGGTCTTAACATAGGAAGAGGAGGTAGGAGTAGTTCTTATTTTGAAACCACCAAGTGTTATTATTGTGGGAAATTAGGCCATCCAGCCTATAGATGTCCTGACAAACCTTCTATAGAAAACAGTGACAAGAGGGTAGCATATGCACATGAGGACACTTCAAGTGTCAAAACCCCTAAGATAGACCATCTAGATTCAGAGATGGGACATAACTTGATTTTCAGAAGAGTATTGATAAGGCAACCAATCAAGGATGAGCCCAAACATAGGAGGGCCTTGTTTAGAATCAGATGCAAAATTCTTGGTAAGGTTTGTAACGTGGTTGTGGACTCTAGATCCACAGATAATATCATCTCAGAGGAGGTAGTGGTGAAACTCAAGCTAGCCAAGATACCCCATGTGAATACCTATAAAGTGACATGGCTCAACTAAGGCCAAAGTGTGTTGGTCAATGAGCAAACTTGGATTGAATTTTCAATTGCAGGGTACAAGGATAGAATACTTTGTGACATCATACCAATGGATGCTTTCCATTTTCTACTTGGGAGGCCTTGGAAATTTGATAATGGAGAAGTATACGATGGGAAGGAGAATTCCATCACCTTTAAGAAAGTAGGAAAGACTTTCAAAATTCAGTCTTTACTAGAAGATGAAGAACCACAATGAAAGACTCCCAATGTGATTTTGTGTAGTGGGAAATAGTTTGTGAAAGATATCAAGGATGAAGAGAGTGAAGGGTATGCCATTGTGATAAGACCTAAGGACAAAGAAAAATCAGTGAAGGAGCCATTACCACTAGAGGTGAAAGAATTTCTTGAGAAGTATAAGGACATAGTGAGTGATGGCACTCCTACAACCCTACCACCTAAGAGGGTAAAAAGTCACCAAATAGACTTTGTGCCAGGGGCATCTTGGCCCAATAAAGTAGCATACAAGCTCACTCCTTATAAAAAATTGGAGGTAGCTAGAAAAGTGCAGGAACTCTTAGATCAAGGCTTGATCAAGAAGAGTATTAGCCCTTGTGCAGTCCTGGTTGTCTTGGAATCTAAGAAGGGATGAAAATGGAGACTATGCATAGACTCAAGGGCTATAAATAGGATCACAATAGGGTATAGGCTCCCTATATTGAGGATAGAGAATCTTATGGATTGCCTTGGAGGGGAAATGTACTTTACCCAGTTGGACTTGAAGAGTGGTTATCACCAAATCAGGGTGAAAGAAGGTGATGAATGGAAAATGACATTCAAGACCACTGACGGGTTATATGAATGGATTTTCATGCCATTTGGCCTCTCTAATACTCTGAGAACATTTATGAGGCTCATGAATGAGGTGCTCAAGGAATTCATAGGGAAGTTTGTGGTAGTATATCTTGATGATATACTGATATTTAGCAAGACAAGAGAGGAGCATATCAAACATGTAGAGGCAGTATTGAAGAGGTTGCATGAAGAGAAATTGACTATCAACCTTAAAAAGTGTGAGTTCTTCAAACAAGAACTAGTGTATTTGGGATTTTTAGTGTCCAAAGGGTCTTTGAAGATGGACCAAGACAAGGTTGTTGCTATCCTAAACTGGCCTCCACCTGCCACAACCACTGAGGTAAGGATTTTCCATGGCCTTGCACAATTTTATATAAATTTAATTAGGAACTTCAATGGGATATGTGCTCCATTATTGGATACTATTAAAGGTGGGGTCAAAACTAAGTTTAACTAGACCTTGGAAGCAGAAGAATCCTTTGAGATGTTGAAAACACAAGTGGCTAATCAACCTTTCCTACAATTGCCAAGCTTTGAGAAATTACTCACCATTGAATGTGATGCAAGTGGGATGGTAGTAGGTGGTGTATTAAGTCAACAAGGTAGGCCAATTTCCTTCTTTAGTGAGAAATTAAATGAGGCTAAGAAGAAATATTCTTCTTATGATTTGGAACTATATGCTTTAGTTCAATCCTTGAGAAAGTGGAGGCATTATCTTTTGCCTAAGGAATTTGTGGTGTTCACTGCCAACCAAGCCCTTAGTTACATTAATACACAACAAAAAATAAGCAATATGCATTTGAAGTGGATGGATTATTTTCAAGCATCCACCTTCACTATAAAGAATAAAAATGGGCAACTCAATAAGGTTGCATTGCACTAAGTAGGAGATTACTTACAGTCCAAGAAGTCCAACTAAATAGTATTGGAATTGATAGTTTCGGAGACTTATACAAGGAAGATGAGGATTTTGGGGAAGCATACAAGGTATGTGTAGAATTTCAAAACAATTTTCATAGCAAGTTCTTAGAGTTTACCTTGCAGAATGGAGTGTTATTTAGGGGTAATCAATTGTGTGTGCCAAGAGGCTCTATGAGGATGAATCTCATACAAGAAAAACATAACGGGTATCTAAGTGGTCATTTTGGTATGAAAAAGACCTTGGAGCTGGTCTAAAGGTTCTACCATTGGCCAAAGTTAGTGAAAGATGTCACTAAGTATGTGGAGCAGTGTGTTGTTTGCATGAAGGAAAAAGGAGGAATGAGTAATGCAAGGTTGTATCAGCCTCTACCAGTCCCTAACCGTCCATGGGAGTGTGTGAGTATGGATTTTATTGTAGGCTTACCCAAAACTAAACATGGGTATGATAGCATTTATGTAGTTGTTGATAGATTTAGTAAAATGGGGCATTTCCTTCCATGTAAAACTACTAATGATGCTAGCCACATTGCCTATTTGTTTTTTAAGGAGATTGTGAGGATTCATGGTCTTCCATTGAGCATAGTATTAGAGAGGGAAGTGAAGTTTATGAGCCATTTTTGGAGGACGTTATGGATTAGGTTGGGTACCAATCTATCTTTTGGTTCAGCTTACCACCCTCAGACTGATGGCCAAACTGAGGTGGTAAACAGGGTGTTGGGTAACCTATTGAGGTGCCTAACTAAGGAGTATGGGCATACTTGGGATGTGGTCATTCCCCAAGCATAATATTCTTTGAATGACAGTAAAAATAGAATGACAGGAAAAAGCCCATTTGAGTTAGTTTATGTCATGCACCCTAGGGGTGTTTGTGAGCTTGGAGATCTTGGAAGTATGAAGTATAGAAGTGGGCATGCTGAAGAATTCACCCATAATATGAAGGAGATCCAAGAACAAGTCAAGAAGAAAATCGAAGATAGTCAACAAAAGTTGAAGCTCAAGGTGGATGAAAGGAGGAGAGAAGTTTAGTTTGAGGTGGGTGACTATGTAATGGTTCACTTGAACAAATCAAGACTACATTGTGTCCCTACCAAGCTTCAGATGAAAAGGGTGGGACCTTGAAAAATCTTGGCCAAATATGGGGATAATGCTTATAAGATTGATTTACCATTAGATTTGAGTATATCCCCGATGTCTAATGTGAAAGACTTAATCCAGTTCAGAGTGAAGGTAGATGAGATTAGTCAGGAAGTCAAGGAATCATTGAGGATGTTGAGGCTAATATATTACCTCCTAAACCACAGATGGTAGCTGACAAAGTGTTGGACTCCTGGGTTAAGAAGACTAAAAGACATAAAGTTTAAATGGAACACCTAATTCAGTGGAAGGATAGACCAGATTTAGAGGCCTCATGGATTGCAGAGGAAAACTTTAAGAAGGTGGGCATTTCAGAGGATCTATTGTCCACAAGAGTGACATAGCTTTTCATTTTTGGGGGAGTATGGTGTAGGAGAAACTAGGTAGGCTAGTAGAAACATTGTAACCTAGGGTGTCTTTATTTTTTTGGTTTTTAGTGGTTCTAGCTAGACCACTAAGTGAATAAAGGGACTAAGAGTCCTAGTGTGTAGTGTGCTAAGTAAGAGGATGTCTTGTTAGGTCCTTAGAGACTGTTGTGTCCATTTAGGTCCAATAGGGTGTTTTTGGTATTTTGATACTGAATGAGTCAAAAAAGGGGCTAGAGGTCCTATTTTATGTTATTACATCCTAATTAGCAGTTTGGACAAGTTTGGAAAAGGTTAGACCAAGTTTGGATAGCTTATCCAAAAAGTTCTAAAAGTTGTCAATGTTGTCATTGACAACATTGACAACATGTGTTGCAAGAATGCAACTTTGATGGAATTAGTTGCATAACTATCTGAAAATGATTTTGTAGTGCCTTGTTCAACTACATAAGGCTATCCTCAATCTTTTTGAAGGGTTGGCAAGTTGAAGTCATATTCTGTACATACTGTGTATTGGAATAACAGTTATAATTTGTGTGTTTTGTGAAGATCAGATAGTTTAATGGATTGAATCAACTTCTGTAAGATTTTTATTGAGTAATGTATATTTTATTAAGACTTCTTGTGGTGGTATTTTGTTAGATTCAATAGTTTTAGTTGCTTTTATAAAATATTTTGGTTTCTGCACTATTGTTGTCATGAATTGAGCACTGTGAACAAATGGGGTCATAGATCAATTTTCCATTTTGGCACTTGCATAGGCTCTTGGATTATTGAACGTGAATCCATTTAAATTTTGTACAGTGAAGGAGGGGCCCTGGAAAGTATGAGAGCCATTTTTAAGGTGATTCCCTAGGCGAGCCTGTGTGGCATGGCTAGGGATCACTAGTAGTTGCAGAGCTAGTTTGGTGATTTGAAAGCATTCATAGCTTCAATCAAAGTGTGGTGAGGAGTAGGGTGATATTTTATGAGGTCCCAATTTTAATGGGAAGGTTTGGTGAATGATTTTTGTTAGCAAGAACAAGATTTCTTCAGACTGGTTTTGAAAGCCATGAAACCCTGATTTTTAGCCTTGATTATAGGCAAGGCTATACAGACAGCTTGAGAACCCTAGACCTAGAAAATATCTAATGTCTTGATAAAGGGTATCTAGATACTACATTTTTTTCTATACTTGTTAAGAATTTTTGTGAGTTATTGCAGAAATAGAGCCTAAATAGTCCTAATTTCTTGTAGCCCTATTTGGGAAGCAATTGTTGTGTTTCTTGGAACTCGATTTGGGTTCCAATGAAAAGTGTGATTGAAGGTGGTGGAAAGGATCCTAGTAACATCTTGTAAACCCTATTTCTCTTTGTGGAGTGGTATCTAATCAATGTGGGTCAGTTGGATAATTTTGGGAAAATGAAGCAAGAAAGACCATTTGGGGTCTAGGAAGAAGAATGGAGTGTTTTGTTCTACATGTTGGTGTTCACTAGTTGAAAGAATTAGGATCTTGTGATAAGAATCCTAAGGAGCATAGGGTTAGTGGAAGAACCCTAGTAGGTCAATAGAGAGACCTAGGAGACCCTAGAGGAAGTTAGGGAGAAGCAAGACTAGTGATACATCACTTTTCTTGACTTGAAACCTTGTCTTCCTTTCCACTATCCTCGGTGGGTGCATCACTCGTTTTGTCCTCTCCAATTTTATCTATCTTCTCCCCTTGTTCCTTACCTATGTCAATCGGTATGTTTTCTTCAAACTCAGGTGATTTATTCTTTGCTTCATTCATTATATTGATAGCTTGTATCAATAAAGGCATATTACCTAGTACAAGTTCCTGTGCAACATTTGTAGTGTCCTATTCATCTTTTTTCTCGGTTGCAATAGTGATATATTCATTATTCATGGCATTATCATTAGAATCACCATGAGTGATATATTTTATAATGATGTATGGTGTTTTCCCTAATAATTAATATCTCAGGAATATCATCCATGGCGTTACTTGCCTCTATTATTAAGTTAATGGGATTGATATCCTCGGTGTCGTTTTTGAATATGTGCTCAGGGCTAATTTTGGCCTCCTTCTCCTTGGTGTGAGACATCTTGGTTAGAGATAATATCTGCTCGGGTGGATTAAATATTTTATTCCAAATCTTATTTCTCTCTATGTCAATATCTTCTAAATTATCCTGCAATACCTTGTATGCTCTTTTTTTTTGTTTATTTGTAATGCATATGTCCATCTAGCTGATATATTTTCTTGTAGCTCATGTGGAATATGATTTCCAAATTGTAGAGGTACATATTTGTAAGTTACCATCATCTTAATGATTACATCTTCTATTTTGTCCTGATCCTTGGCAGACAGATTTCCCCATTGTCTAATCTTGTGATGTTGTATACTTCCTGTGTTGACAATTGACTCTGCAATTTCATCAATTTTTTTGGTACTTTTTCCTTTTCTTCTCGAATTCTTTGTTCTTTTTCATCTTCTCTAGTGCCATCCTTGTCTTCTCTTCCTCTTACATATCTATTTTGTTGTCTCGGTGCTGGTTTCTTGGTTGAGGCTTTTCTTTTCTGATATGTTTTCACTTTTCCTTTCTTCAATGGTAGTGAGTCTACCCTTGTTGTTTTTCTCCTTGTCCTATATGTAGCCATTATATCAGTAACTTTTTTTTTCTTGGCTTGTGGTGGCTCTACATCTAATTCGGTAGACTCTGAATCACTTAAATTTTTACTTTCACCGACGGGTGACTGTTCCTCAGTGATGTCTATTATTTGTTCCAACTCTTCATCAGTTACCGAGAGTTTCTTATTAAGTGTTTTCACCATTTATGTTTTCTTCTTTCCTATTTTCTTGACTACTAAATCAGTCTTTATTCTTGACTTTCCTTCCTCATATGTACGGTCCAATCTGTTTATGGATTTTTCAACTGGTTCATTTAGTAGGGCTTCAATATCTCTTGTCGCCAGATCTATGTCAATTTCATCATCCAATGGTGGTAACCATGTTATTCTTGTGATAGAAGGTTTGATAAGTGTAGTGTCAGTGTCAACTACAAAACATGTCTCATCCTTGTATTGTTCAACCAACTCGGCAGGTATTCTCATCCTCTTCTGCATCCTAGTCTTGAATGTATTAAAGTATGCATAGAATAGCACTTGCAATGAAATTATCTCCTAGTGATTTAATGTGATCACTAATATGTGTTGTGATAGGTCGATTGTTGTCAAAAGTGATATTATCAACTGAAGGAAAGAAATTTTTTTTTATGAATAGTTCCTTTTCAATTAAAAAAATATCAAAGTTACATATCCACAAAAAAGGGGTCGGGGTACATAAAAATCACCCCGCAAAGTTCACATGGCCAAGCCGGAAACAAAGAACAACTATTCATAAAAAAAATAGGCATATAGCCATTATGTAGCAAGAGCAGTGGCAGAAGGAGGAGGATCTTTATCATCAAAACCCCACACATTATTGGGGTTGACAGGATGGTCGGGAAGTGACCACCCATCATCTTCAGCTTCTTCTTTATCTTTCTCTTCCACCCTGGATGGCAAAATGGCCAAAGCCAGGCGGGAAAACTTAGAAGAGGTGGTAGGAGGCTAGTCAGAGCCACGATGAGAACCAGGAGCATCAGGAGGGGCAGACTGAGCCAGAGCTGGAGCCCACCCATAAGAATGGTGAGGTGGAGAAGCTGAGCGGTGCCGCCATCCATTGCTGCCAACTCTCAGAGAGTGATGGTGGGGCGCTTGCGAACATGGGGTGCGTGAGTGGCACACTGAGGAGTTGTGCCCACAATGGTGGCCTCTGGGAGGAGTACCCTAAGCAGAAATAGCATTAGGAGGAACCAGGCAATAGTACAAGGAGCATTTACCCAATGATTGAGTAGCTCCTGCAGGTGAGCCACTTCTAGAGCCACTTTATTGTCCTAAACTTGAATCTGCATCATATCATTATTACAAATGCAAGCCTTGTTATACAGAGCAACATTCGTATCAAGAAATCTCTGAGAAAAAATAACAGCATTCCTCTCTTTCCATAATGAGAACAAAATCTCCATCCTGAAAGTATGCCAAATCTGGGTAAACTTGGAGGGAAGTCTAGGGAATCTCCTAAAATAATCGTGTACCAAGAAAAAGCCTTAGACCGAAAGGGCTTGAAGAAATCATGAATCCACTTCCAATACTGTTGAGCTCTCCTACAAAACCAAAAGATGTGCAAAAAATTTTTAGGGTGACCACAGAAGGGACATCGAGAGTCACAAACACCTAGATGTTTGAGCTTAGGGCCAACTGGGAGCCCTTGAAAAATCAGACACCAAGCAAAAAGAGCCATCTTAGGCTTCGTAATGGCAGCCCAGATGGTTTGAAAGTGAGAGCTTTAGTGAGAAGTGGAAGAATGAAGATGCCATCTTTGATTAAGGGTATCCACCAGTGGAAGATGTGGGGATAACCACCTATAGCCCAACATTGGTTTATAATTGCTGAAAGGCGTGGCAGGATACCATTTCCAATCCTTCCACCATGGCCTGAAAGATTGAATGCCAATCTTATGAAGCAAGTTGATAGGAATCACAGAGACAAAAAGATCAAAAGTCTGGCGATCAGAATGAGCCAATCGATACTGCACCTGCATATCCTCTCATGATCAAAGACCCATAGAGGTTCTAGAGAAGAGATGCTTGGGAGTCTAGATGCTACATTTGAAAAAATGTAGAGAACTAGTCCCTTGAGTCTTGGCCAAAGGGATGCCTTGAATAGAAAACAACGGAGACCACCAGAGGCTCTACTGATTGAAAGAAAGACCATTGCAAAAGGCATCACCATCCCATTGGAGCCAAGGCTCAATAGCTTCCCAAGCTTTCCAAATGCTCTTAATAATGAAGGTACCCTAGATTTGAATAGGTTCTTTCATAGTGAGCAAGGTCTAGAGACCAATGCCCTTCCAAGCCAGCCTGTGAACTAGGAATCCAGAAGAGATGCAATGCCTAACAAGAATTTTCCAGGCCTCATCACCAGTAAGAGAATGGATAATCCACTTTGCACAGAGATCATGCCCTTGCCTCTGAGTGGAGAGAAGGCCAAGGCCTCTAGAGTCATGAGGAAGGCAACAGAACTCCCAGGCAACCCTATGAAAACCATGGCCATTAGCACCAGAGGCCCAAAGAAAATCTTGGAGAAAATGCTCTAGCTTTAGATAAGAGGCCTTAGAGGGAGCCCAACAGGAGGAGTAGTAGACATGGGTAGCAGCCAAAACTTTGGAACAAATCTGAAACTTTTCAGCAAGGGAAAGAGGCTTGCAGATCCAATATTGCAGCTTTTTTTCAATCTTGGTAATCACAGCATTCCATAAATCCACAGAGGAGCCATGGAAAGCAAAGGGAATGCCTAGGAAATGAAAAAATTCACCATATTGAACCCATTTCCAGCCAAAAATTTTAATCCAGGTAGGGGCTGGAAGAAAAGACTGTCTGAAACAAAGGGTTTTAGACCATTGAATAGCAGACCCAGAGGCTTGACAAAAGGTATCCAAGCACTGCAAGGCATTGGATATGTTATCCTCATCCTCAATAAGAGTGAGAAAGGAGTAATCAACAAAGTGATCATTAACAAGCTAGGAAGAGGAATTAGGAAGGAAAATGTCACACACTAAACCAGAGGAAACAGAGTTGGCAAGTAAGTACCCAAAGCCTTCAGCAACAAGAACATATAAGGTAGGAGCCAATGGAAAACCTTTCTGGATGGATCAAAAAAGCCCAAAAGTATCATATTGGGACCCATTGATGGTAATGCACATAGAGGCATCACCAAAGAGAATTTCCATAGACTATAAGAAGTGTGGGCCGAACCCAAGAGCTTGAAGCTTTTCCAGAATAAAGGGCCATTCAATGTGGTCATAAGCTTTAGAAAAATCAATTTTGAGAAATAGGGTAGCCTACTTAGAATGGTGAGCCCATTCCATCCCTTCCCAGACAGCAATAATGTTGTCAAGAATATACCTCGACTTAATAAAACCAGTTTTCTCAGGGTGGACAATAAGAGGAAGGAGATGTCTGATTTAAAGAGCTAATGCTTTGGCAATTATCTTGTAGGAGATGTTCAGCAAGGTGATGGGCCTCCAATTGCAAATATCCTCCAAATCACTAGACTTAGGTATGAACTTGATATTTCCTTTATTAATTAAAGTGCCCAAAATTTTATTGTGAATGGCCTCCAGGTAGACTTTATGCAGGTTAGGACCAATAGCATCCCAAAAGTGTTTGTAGAACTCGTAGGGGAAACCATCGCATCCTAAAGATTTATCATTGGCCATAGAAAAATCCGCTTCTCTAAGATCAGAGATGGTAAGCAATTTCTCACAAAAGGCACGCTTATTGAGTGCTAGGTGGTTTGGAGTAACAACAATACAAGCCTTTAGAGCCTCCTCCCGCGTAGCAGTATTACCCTGCGAAGCAAACACTTGTTCATAATGCTAAACAAAAGCTTGCAGAATGGCCGAAAGCTCTGTAAGGGTGTCAAATCCTTTCTTAATCTTTTGAATACCAACATTGGTATGATGGGCTTTAAGAGCATGAAAGAACTCCTTTGAAGCTTTATCGGCCACCTCCAACTAGTGGAGGCGAGCTTTGATTTGAGCTCCACAAGCAGCATAGGCATCTGCAATCTACTTCTCATGACAGAGCTAGGCCAGCTCAAGCTGGAGAGTAGAATCAAAGGGATTCGATGCAAGAAAATCAGCAGCATTGCGAAGAGCCTTAGTGTTGGCTTCATAAGCATGTTTCCTGTAACAAGCTAACTGCCAGCCGTAAATGTGAAGAAATCTAGCAGTGCGGGTGATGGCATCATTCCACCATTGAATCCAACCAAGATGAGTGTGGGATCGAGGCTCCAAATTCTAGACTTGAAGAATGTGAGCAATAGTGGAGGTGTGCGTTAGCACAGACGTGTTGAGATAAAACTGTGTTTGGACAGCCCTCTTGGCAGAAAAATGCCAAGTGATGGAGAAATAAATGGGGAAGTGGTTTGACAAGGTTACATCTGTTAGAGGAATGACAGGTAGTCCTCAGTCTTCAGAAAAAGAGAAAAAATATTGAGCCGTTATCATAGCATGATCTACCCTCTTAAATATATGGTCAGAGCCAGCTCTAAAATTAGACCAAGTATGCCAAACCCCACCCTGTTGGCGGTGGTTAGCATTAGGATCAAAAAGGCCCAATTTATTGCACATGTGGCACCAAGCTTCTCTCTCCCCAGCTATCTAGCAAAAAGGCGTAATTCCTTCCTTGTCAGAGGCTAGCTCAACCATATTAAAATACCCATACATAACCCAAGTGGAAGGAGGCAAATTGTCTGCTAGCCAATGCTAAAGTTGAGATCTTTTGACAGCATCATTGGGGGCGTAAGCATTAATGACACCAAAAGAATGATTAAGAAAAGAAAGAAAAATCTAGGTGACATGTTGCACCGGGTCAGAACCATGAGCAATAACAAAAGAATGAAGGAGAGGTGACAGAATAGTAATGACACCACCTTTACCAGCTTCATGCTAAGATGAAAAAACAATGTCGTCTGGCCATATGACACGACAGACAGAGTTAAGAAGAAACCCAGAGATCTTAACCTCCTATAAACATAACACGTCCAGACTGTGATGTCTACTTCGGGTATCATGAACATATTACTTTCTGGAGAGGTCAGTTAGACCTTGCACATTCTAGGACAAAAAATTCATAAAAACTCTTGCATAGTTTCCTCATCCCCAAGAGAGGAGAAGCTATTCTACAAGAAGGCTGGTACAGAGCCAAAGCTGGGGAGTAAATCTCCAGAAGAGGTAAACCTCCTTTTATCTGGGTCATCCGTGTGTCTATCAGGACTGTGAGACCGATGCAAAGGTTGGGAGGAGACCAAAGAAACCGATGGCGGCGCGAGCACCACTTCTGGAGTGGAAGGCTTTGTGACAGAACTTTTCCCCTAAATAACAGGGTTTGAAACAAGCAGAGGTGGTAAATCATTGGAAGAAGGAGATTTTCCAACTGAGGGTTCCAGAGGCGACACAACAACAGAAGTGGCTTGTGTCATCTTGGATCTTGAGGCATTCCTACCTTTTCATGAGACTATAGTCCATTCTTCTTTTTTTCCAGCTTCTGTATTTTTGGCCGGTGCTTCCTTTAGCGGCAGCTTAACCCGAGGGGTAGCTAACGGGCAATCTTTAATCTTGTGTTATGTCGATTGACATCGATAATAGGTGTTGGGAAGGTTCAAATATAACACTTTTTGAGAAATGGTGAGAGCACCAACCTGGATTTCTACAGTGTCTTTGAGGTTCCTAGAAAGGTCAACCTCAACACAGACACGCTTTTAGGGATGGGCATTAAAAAATTTGTCATGTTCCTGTTATACACTAAATTTGCACCTCTGATCTCAAGCTCTCTTGGTCTTGATAATCCAGTATAACAAGGGAGTCATATCAAGGTTGTGGGACCTCTGCTAACCGAGATGAGACCTCAAGATTCTAGGCTAGTTCCTCTTGGATAATCACCTTAGCTTTCTCTTAAATAGGAAAGTAAACTTGAGGGGAAAAGGGTTAGAAGGATTGCATGGAAAGGGAAATAACTGAAAGCAAACAACCTACTACGTGATGCACCAAATTTGACATGAAAACATAACACACACAGGGTTAAGTCCTGGGTCAACTAACTTGAATTGGAGGTAAAACACAAAACTCTTGTATAGGCATGCATTAATATTTCATAACAAAGTCATGATTAATCCAGTTAAGAGGAAAGACTTCACAGTTAACAGCTCAAACTAAGACACTAGTTACAACCTACAAGCAAACATACTCTTCTGCAAGTAGATGCTACAAATGGGACATGATTAAAAGGAAATAAAATCATTCACAGTTAACCCATCAACCATCTAAAACGCATACAAACAAGTAGAAAAGAGACAAGGCTGACACAATTCAATAAATTGATTCCAAGAATTCAAACTTTGCATATTATTTTTCACAATGAGTTACAGACTCATGCACAAAAATACACCAAGGATAGAGAAAATATCACAAAGCATGCCTCCCTGCATAATCAGAACTCCTTACAAATGAGTCCTTAACTCATACTTATGCTTTTTTTAGCCAACTGCATTTTTGGAGAGCAATAACTTCTTGATCGGATTTTGGCCTGTCCAGCCACTGCTTAGCCCTTCAAAAGTCTAAAAAATACCACTTGATGACCCAAAAGTCATACCCAGGAAATATCAACATAAATGCCCCTTCACAGAAGCAGTCTTATCCCTCTAGAAGAGTCACACAAGTCTCTGAATTGCAATAACTTTTCTGCAGCCCCAAAATGCATCCTCTGACCTTTTCAAAAATTTGATCCTTCGAGTGTCTGAGAAAATATCTAATATCTTTCTGTCTCTAAAAAAATATGATTATCCCCTTTGCCCTCTGTGAGCGAGCGATAATATTTCTGTTCTTTGACCTGTCGCACTCTGAATCTCTTTTTCTTTTTTACCGATATTGAAACAAATCAATTTAAGATATCAGCAGACTGTTCTGTGCACAATTTCCTGAAACCTAGAATTCTCTGATTAATCCTGGGATACTGCAAACTGAGAAAAATATCTCTCATCTGAAAATTGAACAACCTGGACTATGAAGACGGAAAACATGGTAAATGTAAATGAATGCATCATCAACTCCTTTGAATAAATTCTGCTCTAACAGTTCATCGGTTCTGTCAACATCGCTGCTACATTTTTTACCTTTTGAAAGATCCTTGCGAGTGAGCGACGAGCCTCTATTATTTCTCATCGCATACTTGCCACCCATCTTTACTCCTTTTTTCAATTTCTGTGATTTAGCGATGCGTTAAAATTTACTTAGTCATTCCATGTCTATCGCATACTCGCGGCACTTTTTTGCTCTGCTTCTAAACTCATGCAAGTGAGCGATGCTTCCTTTACTAATAGCTCGTCGCACCCTCGCGAGTTAACCTTTCATATCACCTGAGCCTCAGCGACTGAGCGCCTATGCATTCTTCTTTTCAGTCGTTCCATCATCGCATACTCACGGGCCTAAAAATTCCACTTTATGACTGATTGCGAGCGTGCGACAATATTTCTTCTCCTTTGTCGCCTAGTCATGAGCTGCTTTCTGATCACCCTCATTTACTGGTGACTGAGCGATGACCTTCACTTTTAAACTCATTGCATAGTCGCTGGCAGTTTTTTTCTTTTGTCTGAGTTGATCTGCGAGTGTGCGACACATTCTTTCCTTTACTCGTTGCATACTCGCGAGCTAACACTTCATCATCTGAAAATAGCAATGAGTGAGAGATGAGTTGATCATTTCCTTTGGTCACTCGGTCGTGGACCTTTATGAATCTTCAATTATGCCTGTGTGACTGAGCGATGCATCCCATCTTTAGCTCGTCGCACACTCGCGAGCCCTTGATACTAACATAAAAAATTGTTGCGGGTGCGCGACATGCATAATCTTTACTCATCGCTGACTCGCGAACTAGGAACCTGACCTGCAAAAGACATCGTGACTGCACAATTATCATTGAAACACTGAACCCACTCACTCGTGGAAAGACCAAGAATAGACAAAAATTGATCGTGATTGTGTGATGATCATTATTATAGCTCGTCACGCACTCACGCAACTTAAATTCTTTGACATAACTTCATCACAATTGCGCGAATTTCTTCCAAAATAGCTTATCGCCAACTCGTGAACGGATCAGACCTACTCAAAAATAGCTCGCGATTGCGCGATGACATGATTTACAACTCGTCGCGCACTCACGCAACTTAAAGACTTTTTAGAACTACTGATGCGACAAAGCGAGCAGGCATAAAGCATAACTTCAAAAATGGATTTGACCTCTTTTCGCGTGGCAAACACAGAGGATTTAAAATCAGAAAGCCCGGGAAAGAGAAGAAAGAAAGAAATTCGGAGAATGAGTATGAATGTGATCCAATAGAACTGAGAATTTTACCCTACCCCATTCAAAACATAGTAAATTCACCCGATTGATCTTGGTACCGAAAATGGGTAAACAGGCACTTTTAGGAGGGATAAAGGGATTAGACGGTCACATAGGGCAGACCAGGCCAAATTGCATAGGATGGAAAATTTGGGCAACATTTTGGCGACTTCTGTGGGATGTCAGCCTGCTAGACATGAAAACTAGTAGCCTATTGATATCAAACTATCCATTGGGCATGGAGTCATTTCTTGAGCACAAAAATTGACAAGGCAAAACTGTGCACGTGCACTTCTTGGAAAACATGGAAACTACACTAGAAAGCAGGGAAAGGAAAAACAGGGAACTGCTTACAAGAAAACAAGGACCTACACAGAGGGATTAACTTCAAAGCAAGGCTTCAAGTGGAAACCATTCACTGAGATTGGCAGGACATCTCTGTTAAGAGTTAAAGGATGGAAAGCGTTAGATCCTCTGCACTCTATTATAACAAATGGTCCACCCCAAAAGGAATCAAATTTTATGTGCCTGCCAGGTCTGGACCTGAACTCATCCCACTTGAGAACTACATCTCCAACCTTGAAGTTCTTTCCCCTGGCTCTTTTGTCAAATCTCCTTTTAGTTTGATTCTGATGGAATTCCATATCTTTCATAGATTTGTCTCTGATTTCTTCCAATTCCATCAATTGAGCATACCTGATCTGTAGGGGATCCTCTTTATCAAACAGGGCATACTGAGTGGCTAAATCTAGAGCTGGTAATTCTATTGAAATGGAAAGTTTAGCCTCTCTACCATACACCAACATGTATGGAGAATTACTAATGATCTTCTTCAAGGTAATTTTGTCTAACCACAAGGCAGACTTAAGTTTTGTATGCCAATCCCTTTGATTGTCCTGAAGAGTCTTCTTAATTATTCTGATTAGGTTCTTGTTTGTGGATTCTGCTAAACCATTACCTTGGGGATAATAATGTGAGCTGGTATTCAGATAAATTCCATTCTTAACTGCCCAATCTGAGACTTTAAGGCTTGTAAATGCCAGTGCATTATCTGAAACAATTGAATCAGGAGTGCCAAACCTATGAATTAAATCATCATAAAAGTTCAGGACGACACTCTCATTAGCCTCCTTTAAGGCCACTGCTTCTGTCCATCTAGTGAAATAATCTGTTGCAGTGATTATCCACTTGTGTCCTGCACTAGATGGAGGGTTGATCACACCTATGAAATCTATGCCCCACTTCATGAAAG
>MU221328.1:6041-24163 GCA_018584345.1 Thuja plicata
AGGTATGTTAAATACTAATGAAGATGGGGGTATAGGCCCACCCTTAAATGCGGTTTCAAGTGAAGAAGAACATGAATTTGAAATGATTTATGATAATAATATTGAAAATGAGAATGTATGGATTGAAGATGAAAATGTAGGATTTGAAAATGAACATGTAGATGTGGACAATGGAAGTGTGGACATTGGCAATGACAATCCACTTATTGAATATGAAGGAATTGACAATGATAATAGTGCACAAGAATGAAATCAACAATACACATCTCCAAATTATATGAGAATTGAAGTCCCTTGGGAGGAAGAAAGACAAACTTCAAATTTGAGACCTTCAAGAACAACAAAATGGTTACTTGAAATTGATGAGAACATAATGAGCAATTTCGATGGCAAGAGATTAGAAAGAACCGTTCAGTTGTGGGTTTCATAACTTTTTGATCAATTTTTTAGCCACAAGACATTGGTTGAGCAATGTAAAATGTTTGTGCAGTTGTTAAAGATGCAGAAGATGAGACCTATACTAGTCAAATTGAATATTAGTGTGAACAAGAAAAAGGAGAGGAATGCTATTATTGTGAGAAATATTTTTAGTGCTCTCAATTTCATTGGGAATACTACCAAGGAAAAAGACAAGAGAGCCGCTAGGAGGGTTATTACAACCTCCTTATTAAGTCATCATTTGAGAAAGGCTTGTTTGATGAGACAAACTTGTGTTAACTTGAACCTAAATCGTAAAAATTTGGATAGAGCACTTACAAGAAGAGAAAGACTTGATGATCCTCTTCAAAATGATACATGAGCTTATGGTGGGAGACTTCCATGTTGTGATAAGAAGCTTACCAATGGTGTGAAGGATCAAATTCAAATAGTTTGGCAATCTAACTCAAGAGTGTCACCAAATGTGAAGGATGTCTTGAAGTTGAGAGTTGGCATTCGAGACCGCACCCCGCATCCAAAAAATTATTTGGAGGTGAGTCAAACAATGTTGTTCAAAAAATTTTGTGAGACACATCCAACATTGTAAATATCACAAAGAGATTTTGAATCATTTAAGCCTTTTTTGTGTGCCTCTTAAGATTCTAAATACTTGTTGCAAATATCATGTGGAGTTTTTAATGCACCATGAATTGTTACGATCCATTCATTTTATTTTGCATACTAGTGAAATGTTGGAGGAGTTTGGTGCAAGTGCTCTTCCAAAATCATCAAGAGACTTGCTAGATCATTTTTTATGTCCTAGAGACGATGGTGTTTCTTTTATAGACAAGATTTCTTAAATGACAAGTGCTCAGAGTGTGGTGGGCTAGTGAAGTTTGTTTCATGTTTTCATGAGGGTTATGAACATGATTTTTGAAAGACAATTGTCCAAAAAAAGGTATATGAAACCATTAAATATACATTGAAAAGTGGAAGTGAAGGCTCTAGATGTGAGTTGGTTACAAAAGAATGCAATGTAGCTAATTTTATTTCAGATTTTAGGAAGAATCTTCTTTACAAGTATGCAAGGCATAGTCACAGGTCTCAATGGTTGGATCAAAAATTTAGGATTTGTAATGACACTTTCACGATTGACACTATTATATCAGTCATTGACTTTGCAGATAACTATATATTGCAGCCCCAAAATGATTTGCAAGCTCAACATTACAATTCTATTTAGGTTGCTATTTTTGTGCACATAACATATAGACATTCCCTTTATAGTACAGAAGATGACCGAAAGATAATCAGAGAATACCATTTTTATATGAGTGATGATAGATCTCACTCACACGAATATGTCCAACATTGATTTGAGAACTATTTTGAGTGGGTGTGGGAAAATGATATTGTTATGGATAGACATCTCATTTGGTTAGATAACTGCACCTATCAATTAAAAAATGCTCGTATGTTTTATTGGTTGTGTAGAATGCATGTAGAGAGAGGTGTACCTCATATTTGGATTTTTTTAGGTCGGTCATGGAAAAGGGGAGCATGATGGAGAAGGTGCATGTGTAAAGAGAGCTCTTGTTAAGGAGAAATTGAGGATTTTAGGTGCAAAACTCCTTGATTCTCATTCTATTGTTGATTGGTGTACTTCAACATTGTCATAGGGGGGACTCTTAATTCAACAGTGCACAGATTCTTTTGGCTGGTTGAGTTGGGCACAATATGAGATAGGTTGGATTGTCAAACCATGAAAGATTCTTCAAAAATGCATTCATTTCGAAGCTCAAATTCTAGTACATGGATCATTTGGACACGAGAGTTGGCTTATTTTTGTCTGAGGTGTCTTTAGTGTGATTGGGATCAGTGCGAGTCAAGTGAGTGGGTAGATAAGTGGGTTCCACATTATCTAACTCCTTTATCTATCATACTATATATAATAAATGATGTCACAGATTGTTCACTTGACTATGACCATCTTTCAGATCTTCTACAGCCAGGACATGTTTTTGCATTGGTTCACCATAGGGGAATGATGAGAGATTGGATTACTGCTTAGCACATTGTGTACGAGGAAAGCAAAAAATTGCACAACCGATGACAAATGATGATATGTTCACATATCCAACAGGATCACATGTTATTGCAGGAACATGGTTGTGCACATACATGATTATAAGTAATGGTATTCTTGCGTTTGAAGACTATGAGAAGCACAAAACCATTCTCATGTATTCACACCTTGTTATAGCGACGAATGTTCAGTTGTTAGAACATCAAGGAAAACCAAAGACAAAAGAACTTTGGACTATTAGTACAGTTGATCATGAAGCAATATTGAATACCCTCAAGCACAGAGATGACCCTTCAGGAACACTTTAGTAGCTAAGTGCAACTCATGTTCTTTGGTTCGTTTACTTACTTACTTATACATTCATAATCTTTTTGTCAACCTATATACTTCTTTTTTCTCTATTAACTTTTCTTTTGCCTTCTGAATGCGGGGATTGGAATGTAGATTTCATCGAGTACCATGTGTTAAAATTATACACTTTATGAGCGGAAATGACACTTATTTTTGATATATAGTTGTGTATCTAAGATTTTGAGTAATTCTATATGTCAGACTTTTGATAACATTGATATATTTATTCATAATATGTTGTATTCATATAAGTGTATTGAGGAACAAAACATGTGTTGTGTATGGTAATGGAGTTGGGTTGTCAGAAAACTTTAAAAGTTTGATTTTTTGGGTTGTTGGGAGGGGTGGCTGAATATTAAAAAAAAATGAATTTTAGTAGAGTGTTGACTAGCTTATTCATGATTAGTTTCACAGTTCATATTTCAAACATACCACTTACAATTTGAGAGCATCAAGAACCGTTCATCATGGGAGGAAACCATTAGCTCCATCGGCTCTGGTTGGCTGGGTAAATGCTTGTGGATACCTTTTTTCACTAGTGTAGCATCTAGAATGTTTTGCGCATGTCAGACTGAAGTGTTCCGAAGGTGCACTAAGCCAAATTGGGTAGCGATTTTTGGAGAGTGATATCCCAGACCTCGTGAGAGATATTAGAGATCCATGAAGTGCAAAAGGACCATCTTGGGAAGGTCTACAGCACATGGCTCAGTTCTTGGAGATTCCACTTAGATTCCATTTGGCGACCCCATTTCAGTTGGTGCAAAATGTTGCATTATTGCTCAGTTGAAAGAGGTGCATCTTTCAAACTGTTCATCATGGGAGCAAATTGTCAGCTCTATTGGCTTTGGCTGGCTGGGTAAACGCTAGTGGATACCTTTTTTCACTTGTGTAGCATCAAGAACTTTCTAGCGCATGTTGGACCGAAGTGTTCCCAAGGTGCACTAAGCCAAATTGGGCAGCAATTTTTGGAGAGTGATATATTGGACATCGTGAGAGATATCATAGATTTGTGGAGTGTACAAGGACCACCTTGGGAAGGTCTACACACACATGGCTCAGTTCTGGGAGATTCCACTCAGATTCCATTTGGCGACCCGATCTCGGTTGGTGCAAAAAGTTGCATTGTTGCTCAGTTGAAAGTTGCTCAATGGTGCATATTTCAAACCGTTCGTCGTCGGAGAAAATCGTCAGCTCCATAGGCTCCAGTTGGGCAGGTTAATGCTAGTGGATACCTTTTTTTCTTGCGTAGCATCAAGAACATTCTGGTGCATGTCAGACCGAAATGTTCCCAAGGTACACTAAGCCAAATTGGGCAGCACTTTTTGGAGAGAGATATCTTAGAACTCATGAGAGATATTAGAGATCCATGAAGTGCACAAGAACCATATTAGAAAGGTCTACAAGTACATGGCTTAGTTTTGGGAGATTCCACTCGGATTCCATTTGGTGACCCGATCTCAGTTGGTGTAAAAAGTTACATTGTTGCTTAGTTGAAAGTTGCTCAATGCTGCATCTTTCAAATCGTTCATCGTGGGACCAAAACGTCAGCTCCAGTTGGTTGGGTAAATCCTAGTGGATACCTTTTTTCACTCGCGTAGCATCAAGAACATTTCGATGCATGTCAGACCGAAGTGTTCCCAAGGTGCACTAAGCCAAATTGGGCATCAATTTTTGGAGAGCGATATCTTGGACCTCGTGAGAAATATCAAAGATCCATGAAGTGCACAAGGACCATCTTGGGAAGGTCTATAAGCATGTGGCTCAATTTTGGGAGATTCAACTCAGATTACATTTGGTGACCAGATTTCGGTTAGTGTAAAAAGTTGCATTGTTGCTCAGTTGAAAGTTGCTCAATGGTGCATCTTTTAAACCATTCATCGTGGGAGAAAACCATCAGCTCCATCAACTCCAATTGGCCGGGTAAACACTAGTGGATACCTTTTTTTCTCGCGTAGCAACAAGAACGTTCGGCACATGTCAGACCAAAGTGTTCCCAAAGTGCACTAAGCTAAATTGGGCAGCAATTTTTAGAGAGCAATATCTCGGACCTCAAGAGAGATATCAAAATCCATGAAGTGCACAAGGACCATCTTGGGAAGATCTAAAAGCATGTGGCTCAGTTATGGGATATTCCACTTAGATTACATTTGGCGAGCGGATCTCAGTTGGTGCAAAAAGTTGCATTGTTGCTCAGTTGAAAGTTTCTCAATGGTACATCTTTCAAACCGTTCATTGTGGGAGTGAACTGTCAGCTCTATTAGCTCTAGTTGGTCGGGTAAGCGCTAGTGGATACCTTTTTTGAAGACATATTTTTCCATTAGTATGCAAAGGAAAACAATTTTGAAACTATCGGTAACACCAACACCGAAAGACAGGTTTAGTGCAACCCGACAGAAAAGTTCAAAGGAACCCGATGACACAATGCAACCCAAAAATGTTACAAGAGGAACCTGAGAGAGTAACCCGACAGAGGAACCCGACAAGCAGATTATAGTGCAACCCAACAGAATAGATACCAGAGGAACCCGACAGACTAAAGAGCATCCTGAGCACCAGTCTACCGAGAGACAATTAGAATTCCAAGAAATGTGGATCTGACTTCCACATCAGATAAAACACTTGTGTTTTATATTTAGCTTTTTGATTAGCTTTAAATCCATTTTTTGAGGGACAAGAAGTGTAATTGTAATTGTTTTAATCAGTCTAACTAATTGAAAACATGCAAACTAGGAGATCAAGGTCAAGTTGTAAACCTTCGATCATAGAGTTATAATTGTAATACATGAAACTCATTTTAGGTCAAACTTATTGTATAAATAGATATGTAATCAATCAGAACATGTGTGTGATGATGATTGTAGCCGAGAAGCACATCTATGGATCAGACTGAGAATTTTATGCAAAAGATCAACAAAAGATGAAACAAGTTATCGAGAACCAGGTTCAAGGCTACCGAGCATAACATAGGTATTGATCAATCACAATAGGTGATAAATATACATGTAATCTTTATTGGATCTGTAATCAGCAATTCTAGATTACATATACTCAGGTCAATGAATATTTTTGACTACATTCTAACAAGTGTAGCAAATAGAAGAAATCCTTGAAAAAAGTGTATTTAACAATCCTTTGTAAATCTCTTAATTGAGTGCACACTAAACAATGTTGCTAAAGCTCTTAACAGAGTATACCTTAACCGGTCTCTACATGATACTCCTAACATGGTAGATCATCAGAAGTGCTCACAATTGTAAGCCTTAACTGACCCCTTCCATTCTGCAGATAGTGAAGCTTTGTGGGTTTCATCCCCACCGCAATTTTTACCTTCTAACAGGGGTTTTTTGCATTACCAAATCTTGTGTCATGTGTCAATACATTTCATGAATTTTTCTATGAATGTTTACATGCTAATTGAGTTAATGAATTGATATTACATACACAAAGATAAAATAACACAAATGGTTGGTAATACAATGTATTGATTACAAAAGGATTAAGGTTAAGTGATAAAATTTTTGAGGGTACTGATTCACCCCTCCCCTCTCAGTACACACCATTCCATTATTTCCAACAATTGGTATCAGAGATAGATCTCTTAATTGGAAAAGTTTAAAGACTTAAGAGAAAAGATCATACAATGGAAAGGTGCAAGCTAGACAAGAGTATTGAGAATTAGAAGTTAGAGATACAGATCTTCTATGAGCAATATAAATAAGCTAGAATCAAGATGAGACAACTACTGGATGAAAGAAAGGTAATGGCATCTCGCTGTAATGAAACAGGCTATTATGAAGAAGAGATACCTGATTTGTTTGAGTCAACAGGATCTACAGCTAGCAACACATCAGACACATCTGAAGGAAGCATTACAAGCCTAAATGAAATCATTCAACATCTAGTTGGACAAGTGAAATCACTTCAAATTAGTCAAGAGACACAGATGTTAAGAATGATTGAGGTTATGAATAATGCTAGACAAGCTGAACAAGAAAGAACACTAGCTATTGATGACATGAGGAAGATCACTGAAAAGCTACAAGAGAAAGAGTCAGAAATACAAAGACTTACTTTACATCATCCTGAGATCACCAATCAGATTATTCTTATGAGTCAGGAGGCAAACCGAATGAACATAGAACTGAATGGAAAGTTGGAAGCTATTGGTGAGATAAGAGAAGAAAATGAAAGACTAAAGCATGAAGTAAGAATTCAACAACAACACAATGACATGATCAAGAGAGCTGAAGAAAGCACCAAAAGGATGTATGATTTTTTGGATGGTAAAAAAGAGTCAACAACAATACCGGATTAGGGTATACCGAGAATGGAGAATCACCATACCAAGTTGATCCAAAGATTGTATACACAAATCCAAGACCAAGAAAGAAGTCATGCAATCATTGTGGAAAACCATGCCACACATCAAATACTTGCAGAAGAAAAATGAAAGGTATTGCTAAATCCACATCTTCATTCATAGGAAATTGTTATAAATGCAACAAGAAAGGACATAAAGCATGTGAATGTAAATCTGAGATGAATCAACCACGGAAGGAAACCTACATGGACAAATATTTTCCTACTTGCAAAATGCATGGGCACACATCTCTTGAATGCAGGAAGAAGAAAAAGCAAAGATGGAAGCCTAAAGAAAATGAATCTGCTTATCAACCGAAAAGAGTCGGTAACTCATATGTTTGGGATTACAACACATGGACAAACTGCACAACATGTGGTAGATATGGACACATAGCTGCAAACTATATGAGAAAATGGATGAGAAAGTCTACGAGTTGGACTAACCCCAGAATGGAATGTTTACACTGTCATAAAGTTGGTCATCTAAGCAAGGACTGTAGAGACCGAGTGACAAAGACAAGCACCTTTGCCAATGGAAATACCATTGAAGACATCATGACGATGAGAAACAAAATGTGGAGGAAAGCTACAAACACTGATGATGTTGGACCAAGCAATGCAAATGGTGACACCTTATCCAATGGATCTGGTGACATCACCACCTCCATCTAAGATGAACAAGAAAGTATGGAACTACACTATACTAAGTTATACTTTACATCAATTCCATTATACATAGTTAAAATGCTAAATCAACATGATTAAAGATGCACTATGGTACTACTTGTTATGATCCAGTGAATTCAATCTCATCGGTTAATGAATACCGAAAAGCTCCAGTGTATTTACACAGCTAAGTTTTCAATACTTACCGAGAATCGTCGGCATACATATGAAAACCAAGTTAATCAATGTAACCCGAGACTCGTCGGTAATCATGTAAAATGCATTAAAGACTTCACCACTTACCGAGAACTGTCAGTAAACCTATGAAAGGTCAAGTAAGTTATCAATTACCCTGAGCTGAAAGTTTGTGTGAAACCCGAGCAACTCCGTCTTCGACACCCGACAAGTCGGTAGAACATTAATTGTGCCACTTAGGGCATCATATATGATATGCATTCAAGGATCACATTGGAGCACATGTATCTAGAACACCTTCAATAAAAATGGGAGAAGATGATGGAGGACATGAACAACTCTCAATCCCACATTTTTGACAAGTTGTAAGCAATAACACCTTTCCCCTTACTGTCAAAAAAGGGGGAGAATGATATGAATAGGAAGAAAAATGATAAGGGGAAAAAAAAGGTGATAGGGGGAAATGATAAGTTTATATACATATACTATACCGACATATACATAGGGGGAGTCAAAATGACAAGGTGAACACATGGTGTACATTATTAAACATTTTAGTATTTGCACATATAAGTTTTGATACTAATGTCAAAGGGGGAGATTGAAGACATATTTTGTTATTAGTATGCAAAGGAAAATAATTTTGAAACTGTCAGTAACACCAACACCGAAAGAAATGTTTAGTGCAACCCGACAGACAAGTTCAAAGGAACCCGACGACACAGTGCAACCCAAAAATGTTACAAGAGGAACCTGACATAGTAACCCAACAGAGCAAACCCGACAAAGAACCCGACAAGCAGATTACAGTGCAACCCGACAGAACAAATACCAAAGGGACCCGACAGACTGAAGAGCATCCCAAGCACCACTCTACCGAGAGACAGTTAGAATTCTGAGAAATTTGGATCTGAATTCCACATCACATAAAACACTTGTGTTTTATATTTAGATTTTTGATTAGCTCTAAATCCATTTCTTGAGGGACAAGCAATGTAATTGTAATTTTTTTAGTCAGTCTAACTGATTGAAAACATGCAAACTAGGAGATCAAGGTCAAGTTGTAAACCTTCGATCATAGAGTTATCATTGTAATACGTGAAACTCATTTTAGGTCAAACTCATTATATAAATAGATATGTAATCAATCAGAACATGTGTGTGATGATGATTATAGCTGAGAAGCACATCTATGGATCAGATTGAGAGTTTTATGCAAAAGAACAACAAAAGATGAAATAGGTTATTAAGAACCATATTTAAGGCTACCAAGCAGAACAAAGGTATTGATCAATAACAATAGGTGATAAATATGCATGTAATCTTTATTGGATCTGTAATAAGAAATTCTAGATTGCATATACTCAGGTCAATGAATATTTTTTACTACATTCTAACAAGTGTAGCAAATAGAATAAATCCTTGAGAAAGGTGGATTTAAAAATCCTTTGTAAATCTCTTAACTTAGGCACACTAAAAAGTGTTGCTAAAGCTCTTAACAGAGTAGACCTTAACCAGTCTCTACATGATACTCCTAACAAAGTAGCTCATCAAAAGTAATCAAAATTGTAAGCCTTAACCGGCCCCTTCCATTCTGCAGATAGTGAAGCTTTGTGGGTTTCATCCCCACCGCAGTTTTTACCTTCTAATAGGGGTTTTCTGCGTTACCAAATCTTGTTTCATGTGTCAATACATTTCATGAATGTTTCTATGAATGTTTACATGCTGATTGAGTTAATGAATTGATATTACATACACAAAGATAGAATAACACAAATGGTTGGTAATACAATGTATTTATTACAAAAGGATTAAGGTTAAGTGATAAAAGTTTTGAGGGTACCGATTCACCCCTCCCCTCTCAGTACACACCATTCCATTATTTCCAATATTTTTCACTCACGTAGCATCAAGAATGTTCCGGCGCATGTCAGACCAAAGTGTTCCTAAGGTGCATTAAGCCAAATTGGGCATAAATATTTGAAGAGCAATATCTCAGACCTCGTGAGAGGTATCATAGATCTATGAAGTGCAAAAGGACCATCTTGGGAAGGTATACAAGCATGTGGCTCAGTTTTGGGAGATTCCACTCAAATTCCATTTGGTGACCTAATCTCAGTTGGTGGAAAAAGTTGCATTGTTGCTCAGTTGAAAGTTGTTCAATGATGCATCTTTCAAATCGTTCGTCCTAGGACTAAATCGTTTGTTCTGTTAGCTCTAGTTGGCCAGGTGAACCCAGTTACAAACTAGAGGTAATGGGTAATTCTTGAAGAAAGTGTGGAATGATGTTGGAAGTTGATTCAAGGTGCTAGAGGCAATGGGTAGGTCTTTTCATTCATTTTATGCAATTAGAGCCTATGGTGCATTTGGGGGTTCCTAGGGTCATTTTATTTATCTTTGTAATCATAGACCTCTTATGGACCTTAATACTTGTCAAACCAATTGACTCTGCATCATTAGGGTATGCAAATTTGGAGTGTATTAGCCCAGTTGCAGTCAATTACGCCTATTACTTTGGTTCGACGAAAGATTTTCAAGGTAGTTGCTTTGGAAAAGATTAGGTCTATTACACATGACAACACATGACAAAGATATAATATGGAAATGAACATACATACAACACATGAAAAACATGTAGTATGGAAATAATACATACATACAACGCATGTAAAATATATAATATGAAAATGAACATACATACATAAATACAATGCATGAAAAAGACCTAATATGAAAATAATACATACATACAACACATGACAAAGATATAATATGGAAATGATACATACATCGAACACATGACAAAGATAAAATAACCACAAATGAACATGTAGATATGTATACATGAAAATGTTTTGTACAAAATGTGGCACATGCACCATCTCAAAAAAGTTGCAAAATCAACATATCTATATACAATGTGGCATACGCCATCTCAAAATGTGCAATATGGCATCTCAAAATAAGAAGTTCAACTATAAATGTTTCTTGGATATCCTTTTCTACCGGTGGATCATCAAAATGAAGCCTCTTCAAAGTATTCTTTGGCTCTGATGGATCCTGCATTCAAACACAAAAGTGAAACCCCAAGTTAGATTACTTAATTTATATGGTTTCTACAAATAAAATAAAAAATTCAAAATCATAGTCAACAATAATAAATAAACAAATTTTAAAATTGAACTCTCATGTACCTCGCCTCTATGTCTCCTCATGTGGTCAAGAGGCCTAACATATGTCCTTGATAGCGATGGGACAATGCCACTAATGTCGCCTCTGACCTGTATATGTTTGCGAACATGAGATTGATCTACGAGTTATACTATTTAATGTTAAATCCTTGGTAGAAAATATATGTTTACAAAATAATTGAATTAACATTAAAACTTACCTGTGTTGAACTTTCTTCAGGCAATGTCGGTTGGGTCATCAACGATACAAACCCTTGGCATTGTACCTCCCTCAAACTAGGGGTGACCTACAAAAGTCAAACAGATACTTGATACAATCATGACTTGATCATATTATATATGCTTGATAGTAAAATACAAACAAATAAATTTAGAAATATATGTACCGTGGGGCTATCACTGCGAATTGAGAAGCCTGTAACTATACCGTGGCAAACTGGTCTCATTACATCGTCAGACACCACTCTCTGTCAAATAAACCATGTAAATTAAAAATGAGTACGCACAAGTGACAAGTATACATGTATGCATAAACAATCTAAAATACTTAATTACCCTCCCCTTGTCAATGCCAGATGCCTGAACCCCCTCACATTTCCCCCCAGTGACAACTAGTGAAACCTGCATCAGTATGTAATAAGATGATCATAAAAATTAGAAAACACATGTATATACTATTATAAAAAAGGAAACCAATGAGTACATTAAAATGTATGTACCGTGGAAGTGTCAATTCCAAATGAAATGACTGAAAGCATGGACCCCTCCACCTGTGCCATCTCCTCCTCTGTCATCAACTGAACATAAATGGAACACATAAAAAAACATAAGCGGGCAATCATTATAAGAAAATTCTACTAAAAATATGAACGTTTAAACTTAAATACAATGTAGCTAGTTAACTATTTACTCTTACCTTAATAGTAGGAGTCCATGGCTCTACATGCCCCTGATGCACATCTTCATGAGGTGCTTCAGTGCCTGTAGTGTGTTGTGTAGTATCATCCACCTCGAAGACGTAGTTAAGGGGACGCAAGCACATATTCTTGCACATAATGCAAGTGTGGGACACACAAACATGTTAGCTCGTGGAGGATGTGGAAGGGCCATAATCATCAACACAAGGAGGCAACAATGTCACACTCTGCCTTTAACCAGTAGATCACTCAAGGTGTGAATGACTCAAATAGTTTGTGAGCCATCCTCGACAATAATATTAGGATGCTTCACTGTAGGAAGTGGTGAAATCTCGGGAGGGGGGACATATGTGCGGGATTTCACCCGGTGTGCCCACGACCTATCCTGAGGAGCGCCTAAGCCTACACCCTAGTTCGGTCTCATGCTCCAATAATTTAGCTTGTGACCAAGCACAAATTCAGCATATAATTTTCTTAAGAAATATAATGGGACATCCAAATTGTTGTGGGGTGGCCTATCAAAAACCACCCACCAACGGTCCCAAAAGTCGTCACGAATTGCATCATTTGTGCACCATTTAATTGACAACTAGGTCTTTTTAGGGTCCACTTTTTAACCAGTTTTGGGATCCACAAAAGGTTACATATGTCATGTTTTGTTATAGTTAGGTTCATAACTTGATCATAATCAAGTCCATCATCAAACTTGATGTGCATAGAATCGCACCAAAGAAGTGCAACATTATGTTGCTCTGTGAGTTTCTCCATGTTTTCAATAATGGAGTTCAACGTGGAAAACATGGAGTGCAGTGTGGGGATATTGGCATATGTAGTCTGATATCCTCTAAGCTGATTTAGATTTTCTCCTATGAGATCCTCTAAAGGTTGAGGGTTTGAGACTAGTTGGTCTTCTGAAGGTGGGGGATTGTTTGGAGGTGGTTCCAGATTGTTAACAGGGTCATTGGGAGGGTTTTCTGATTGGTTTGAGTCCATGTCTAATTACAATTAAAATCAAAATAGACAATTTTAATCAATTTAAAAAAAATGATAAACAATATCAATCAAACCCGAGTTTTTATAAAAAAAAAAACTACAAATTTCAATTATAAAACAAAAAACAACAAACAAAACTTAAAAATTTTACATACCTGTTCAATTTGGAGATAAATCTCAAATAGGCAAAATCAAATATCAGATAGGTTTTGGATATCTGATATTATCGGATATCTGATTAGGCTTGTGCTTTGGCTTCTGGTTTGGCTATGTGTATTGACACCCATGCCTACTAAAAAGTCAACAAGCTTTTTAGTGCGCTTTTGGACGAGTGAAAAGAGGATTTTTACACATCGCCAGTTTTTGGCATACCATGATCCTGCACATACCCATAAACATATTTTTTAGAACTTTTCTTGGACTGAGAAAATATGGAATGTAGTTTTTATTCATTTATCTTTTATCTTTGATCATTTTTAGGTTAGAATATTGAAGATGTCTTGGGTGTTGGGCTATATAAGAACGTGGCTGTTGATCCGTTGAAACAAACTATTTTGACGAGCATTTGGAGGAGTAAATGTTTAATTGTATTTTCTAATCATATTACTCATCTGAAAGTAGGAATTCTGCAATTTTACTACAACGTTATGTTACAATTTGCTTCTTTGTGTTCTCAGATAAAAAGGGAGAGCATGTACAATAGGCTTTTGGAAGAGATCAAGTACCAGATTTTGCAACTGCATGATGGAGATGTTAGATTTTCCAGAAAGCTACATAAGCTATGAAAGTTTCATATATAAGATATGTTTAGATGTCATAAGCTCTATAAGCTTCATACATATGCTATGTTCAATTGTTGTATACTATGTTTATTTGCTAAAACTTGGCCCATCTATGATTAATGTTGCTTTGTGATGCCTATTATTCTTTATTTTATTTCTTCTCTGTCTTTAAGTTTCATGTATATGCTATGTTTAATTGTTGTATATGATGTTTATTTTATTTTGATTAAAATATTTTATCAAAATAAACTCCAAAAATTAATTAAAAACTTCAAATAGAAATACAACTTTTACTATTACAATAAATGTATATATAGAACATTTAAAAATATAAAAAAAAAAAAAATTGAACTGAAAGCATTCCTCTTTAAAAGAAACGAAGAGATGAAATGAGAAGCGGAGATGAAAACTACTCTTATCTTTTGAACGAAACCGACAGTCACTCAAATGCCCTAGACGACGCATTGAAGAAGCAACAATGACATCTTCAATTTCATCGTCTTCCTGAGCAATACCTAGTTCACGAATTTTTTGATATGGGACTGAAGGCCTTTTCTGACTCGTATTTGTTTTCATTTTCTGGTGTCTTTCCAGTTCAACTTGTCATCTTCTCAAGAAGACACGCAGAGCCCCCTTGGCGTTCATCTGCGTTGGCTTCTATGTTGAAAATTAAGGCCGAGAGTATTCTTATGTTTTATGATGTGACGCCATCCGATCTGAACTGTGGAATGTATGCAGATGCCTCCGGACAATAGTTGAAGAAGGGCATTCACTCCAACAAACTTTTGGAGTGGAAAGAAGCCCTTAGTGCACTCCTGGCTACGAGCTCAACGGGCATACCATCAGTAAGTCGCTACTTTGTGCTCTGGATTGATCATATTAGATCTGTGGTTCTGATTTTGTCAATACCCTAGCTGCAGGAAATTTTGCTTATTAATGTAGGTATTTGGATAGATCTTCTTAGATTTATTGTTCAACTTTTGTTAGTACTTTTTTCCCTTTTAAAACTGTTTGCAGAAGTCTTAGTAATTAAATTCCTGTTTTCTTCCTTTCAATTTTCAGTTGTCATGATAAGCCAAATAGTGTGCTAAGCAGAAGAAATAGAAAAAGAGAAAGCAAAATCTTCAGCCCAAGCTGTTGAGCTGCGAGAGATTCTGAAAGTAGGGGACATCAAAAGAAAAACAAAAGAGTGCAGATAGTTGACCGCATTGGAATAGAGGTTTGTGAAGTTTAATCAAAACAGAGTCTAATACTGTGAATCATGTGTTGTGATTACAGTGAGAGAAGCATATGCTAAAGGCCATTTATATTCTCTACAAACTAAACTCCTCAAAGATGCAGTTGCAAAAGAGTTTTCTCTATATGATCAAACTGGCTATATCGAGGGTGGTGTTGGAAGAGGCAGCTCTCTGTTCTCAGGCTTTCTTATAGATGAAGTTGATTGGGTGGACCAGTTAGATGCTCTATTCCACACAACTTGCCGGGCATCTTAGCGGTCTGATAATTGTTGCAACTCAAGTTGAGCTTGTTGAGCTCTGGTAGTCTCGTGATTCCCATAACATTATGTGAGTCATGAGTTGTGATTGCAGTGAGAGAAGCATATGCTAAAGGCGGTTTATCTTCTCTACAAACTAAATTCTTCAAAGATTGGTTACAAAAGAATTTTCTCTATACGATCAAACTAGCTATATCTAGCATGGTGTTGGAAGAGGCAGCTCTCTGTGCTTACATTTTCTTATAGATGAAGTTGATTGGGTGGACCTGTTAGATGCCCTATTCGTCACAACTTGCCCTACATCTTAGCGGTCTGATAATTTTTGCAACTCAAGTTGAGCTTGTTGTGCTCTGGTAGTCTGATAATTGCCATAACCTTAGATGAGCTTGCCGAAAATCTGATAGTTTGATAATTGGTAATTGTCACAACCCAATATGAAACTGCCGAATCTTAATTATTTGTTAATAGTCACAACGCAATATGAGCATCTTAATAGTTTGGAAATAATATGAGCATTGTTGTGTCTTAGTAGTTTGGTGTGATAAAACATAACAAATATTTGTTGACAATATCAGAACATGTCCATGTTACAATTTTTGTCTACTGGCATGCATTCCGACGATCACATGAGTTTTCTAAAAGGGTGTGCAGATTTGTCTGCTCCTCTAAGTCCTGGGCACGGGAGAGATCTATTTAGTGTGTTGAGCATGCTCTTATGGAGGATTTCAAGATTCACCAGAATCTTGATTTTGCTTTTAGAATGAATGACCATCTTTAAATATGGGTAAATAATTGTAAACTATGCTTATTCCTTCTTGTCAGCCGTGTCACAGTGTGCCTCTTGCTCCAGATGACAACTCCAATATGATATTCAAAATATTACAATTTCTTAGAAGCTTTCCGTGGCCTGATCGTTTTTTAATTCTTTTCTATTCCTGGCAATTTTATTCAATTTTTCATCCCTTCAGCAGTGCCTAAATTACTTTTTTTTAAAAAGAAAATCAAATGATTGTGCTGCGACATCAAGCGTCTTGGTGTGGTTCAAGGATGTTTAAAGAGTGTGATCTGTATTCATGGGCATCAACTAGATAAACACCCGTTCATAGGGTCCAATGCAAAACTTGTACGTTAAAAATTGCACGTGTATTTTATTCTTGTCTACCCAATTAATCCCCTTTTCAACTTGAAAAATGGTAGATGGTACGTTTGGTATATTTGAATTTTACCATTGCGAAGTGGCCAAAATGAAGAATTTAAATGCAAGTCTCAGGTTCAATTCATGTTGAAGAAGCTTATGTTTTGTAAAATGTGATTGTTGCTTATGTGGCTACAAATTTGACATAACTGCTCTTTAGCGACATTTCTAAACTAGTTTCAGTTTTCTTCACGCATAGCTATTTTTGTAATTCTGGTTGTATATGCATTTCGTGGCTGCTTTAGTTGTCATTTAGTGCATTGCTTTTTAATATTTTCAGTTTTATTTTTAGTGGGTGTGTGCTGGGTTGAAGGGTTTTTTTTTTTTTTTTTGACTGGTAAACTTTTTATTCAGTGCAGAAATTTCCACAATCCATTAAATAGAGAGTAAGTTGTTTCTAGATTCAAGAAAAATATAGTCTTTTTTGAAAAATTGGTTTCTAATTCTGAATTTGAGTTTTAATATTTTGTCACCTTAAATAAGATTATGAATAAGAATCTTTTGTTCTATTTTGTTTGTTCTGGTTTCCAATCTGAATTTATGAGTTGCAGGATCAAATAATTGGATATGTTAAAATCTATAGGAACAGAGATTTATCTTAATCAGTTTCAGTATCAAGTAGTTGTGAGCATAGTTGCAAGACTCGCCGAGTCTTTGAGCTCCGCGAGTAAAACAGAGAAAAACTCGCCACTTGCCACTCTCCGAGTTTTACTGAAAAAGCTCGCCGAGTAATCAGCGAGTTTTTCAGTAAAACTCGGTGAGTTTTAAAGAAAAACTCGCCTGTGTATTTCTGGGCGTTGCAAAAGGCAGAAAACAGGTTTTTTTTTTCTTATTTTTTGTTTGCTGTTGCTATTCTTGGGGGAGAGTGAGAAGTTTTTGCTCTTTGAGCCCTTACTAGGGGATTGGATCGTATTGGAGGTGGATTTGAGCGGATTGAAGGTGGATTTCAATTGTTTTTTCAAGAAAAATCACATTCACAGTTAGGTTTGCTGAATTTGTTTTTTTATTTTTTAAAAACATTATATTCTTTTTGTTGTTTCTAACTAAATGCAAAATCATTCCTAAATAGTTAGAAATGATTTTGTATCATTAGAAGAAGATTGAACACTAATTTTTACATGTTTTGTTGAATCTATCATTATTTATCACAATTTTTTTAAACCCTAGCTTGTTTTAGCTTTTTTAAAACTTTGAAAGTTTGAAATTTGAATGATGTGTAGACTCTACTCTAAAAGACTAAAAATATTGAAAGTTTTAAAGTTGAAATTAATTTAGATAGTTTCCAACTTTGTTTAATTGTTTAACTAAAATATTTATTTTGTGTTTTTATTTTATATGTGTAGGGCAGCAGTTAAGTGTTAACCATTAAATCAACATGGCAAGTTCACATGAAGTGTGGCCACTTACACCATGCCCTTCTGGATATATAGGCACCCGGCCTAAAAATGCTAGAGATAAAACATGGAGGTATG
>MU221332.1:21822-36880 GCA_018584345.1 Thuja plicata
AACAAGTTGTTCTGGGTTCCACATCGCCGAATCGGTCAATTGTTTGCTGATAATGAGTTGTAATCTCATAACAAGTCATTCTAAGGTTCCACATCACTGAATTGGTCAACTATTCACTGATAATCAGCAGTAATCTCATAACAAGCTGCTCTGAGGTTCCACATCACTGAATTAGTCAACCATTTGCTGATAATGAGCTGTAATATCATAACAAGCTATTCTGAGGTTCCACATCACCGAATCGATCAATCATTCACTGATAATGAGTTGTAATCTCATAACAAGCCATTCTCAGGTTCCACATCATCGAATCGGTCAACCATTCATTAATAATGAGTTGTAATCTCATAACAAGCTGTTCTGAGGTTCTACATCACTGAATCAGTCAACTATACATTGATAATGAGCTGTAATCTCATAATAAGCCATTCTGAGGTTCCACATTGCCGAATCAATCAACCATTCATTGATAATGAACTAGAATCTCATAACAAGTCATTCTGAGGTTTCACATCGCTGAATTGGTCAACCATTCACTGATAATGAGTTGTAATCTCATAACAAGCTATTCTGAGGTTCCACATCGCTGAATTAGTCAACTATTCACTGATAATGAGTTGTAATCTCATAAGAAGCTATTTTGAGGTTCCACATTGTAGAATCGGTCAACCATTCACTGATAATGAGCTGTAATCTTATAACAAGCTGTTCTGAGGTTTCACATCACCGAATCGGTCAACCGTTCACTGATAATCAACTGTAATCTCATAACAAGCTATTCTGAGGTTCCACATCACTAAATCGGTCAATCATTCACTGATAATGAGTTGTAATCTCATAACAAGCCATTTTCAGGTTCCACATTGCTGAATCCATCAACCATTCACCGATAATGAGCTATAATCTCATAACAAGCTATCCTAAGGTTCCACATCACCAAATCGGTCAACTGTACATTGATAATGAGCTGTAATCTCATAACAAGTCATTCTGAGGTCCCACATCACCAAATCGGTCAACCATTCACTGATAATGAGTTACAAATCTCATAACAAGTTGTTCTAAGGTTCCACATTGTCAAATTAGTGAACCGTTTGCTGATAATCAGCTGTAATCTCATAACAAGCTTTTTTGAGGTTCCACATCACTGAATCAGTCAATGATTCACTGATAATGAGCTATAATCTCATAACAAGCTATTCTGAGGTTCCACATCACTGAATCAGTCAATCATTCACTGATAATGAGTTGTCATCTCATAACAAGGTGTTCTGAGGTTCCACATCGTTGAATCAGTCAATAATTCCCTGATAATGAGTTGTAATCTCATAACAAGCCATTCTAAGGTTCCACATCGCCAAATCAGTCAACCATACATTGATAATGAGCTATAATCTCATAACAAGATTTTCTGAGGTTCCACATCGCCAAATTAGTCAACCATTCATTGATAATGAGCTACAATCTCATAACAAGTCATTCAAAGGTTCCACATCACTGAATCGATCAACCATTTTCTAATAATGAGTTGTAATCTCATAACAAGTTGTTCTGAGGTTCCACATCGCCAAATTGGTCAAACGTTCACTGATAATGAGTTGTAATCTCATAACAAGCTATTCTGAGGTTCCACATCACCAAATCGGTCAACCATTCGTTGATAATGAGCTATAATCTCATAACAAGTTGTTCTAAGGTTCTATATCACCAAATCGGTCAACTGTTCATTGATAATGAGCTGCAATCTCATAACAAGTTGTTATGAGGTTCCACATTGCCAAATCAGTCAATCGTTCATTGATAATGAGCTGTAATCTCATAACAAGTCATTTTGAGGTTCCACATCACCAAATCGGTCAACCATTCACTGATAATGAGTTGTAATCTCATAACAAGCTGTTCTGAGGTTCCACATCACTAAAATGTTCAATCGTTTGTTGATAATGAGTTATAATATCATAACAAGCTATTCTGAGGTTCCACTTTGCCGAATCGGTCAACCATTCACTGATAATGAGCTGTAATCTAATAACAAGCTATTCTGAGGTTCCACATCGTCGAATCGGTCAACCGTTTGCTGATAATGAGTTTTAATCTCATAACAAGCCGTTCTGAGGTTCCACATCACCAAATCAGTCAATCATTCACTGATAATGAGTTGTAATCTCATACCAAGCCATTCTGAGGTTCCACATCGCCGAATCGGTCAATCGTTCACTGATAATGAGTTGTAATCTCATAACAAGCCATTCTGAGGTTCCACATTGCCAAATCGGTCAACTATTCGCTGATAATGAGTTGTAATCTCATAACAAGCCATTCTAAGGTTCCACATCATCAAATCGGTCAACCATTCATTGATAATGAATTGTAATCTCATAACAAGCTGTTCTGAGGTTCCACATCACCGAATCAGTCAACCGTTTGCTGATAATGAGCTATAATCTCATAACAAGCCATTCTCAAGTTCTACATCACCGAATCGGTCAACCGTTCATTGATAATGTGTTGTAATCTCATAACAAGCTATTCTGACGTTCCACATCACCAAATTGGTCAACCCTTCATTGATAATTAGTTGTAATCTCATAACAAACCATTCTAAGGTTCTACGTCGCCGAATCGGTCAACTGTTTGCTGATAATCAACAGTAATCTCATAAAAAGTTATCCTGAGGTTCCACATCACCAAATCGGTCAACCGTTTGCTAATAATGAGCTATAATCTCATAACAAGCTGTTTTGAGGCTCCACATCACTAAATCGGTCAATCATTCATTGATAATGAGTTGTAATCTCATAACAAGCTATTCTAAGGTTCCACATCGCCAAATCGGTCAACCATTCACTAATAATGAGTTGTAATCTCATAACAAGCCATTCTGAGGTTCCACATCACTGAGTCAATCAACCGTTTGTTGATAATGAGCTATAATCTCATAACAAGTTGTTCTGAGGTTCCACATCGCCAAATCGGTCAACCATTCACTGATAATGAGCTACAATCTTATAACAAGTTGTTCTGTGGTTCCACATCGCCAAATTGATCGACCATACACTAATAATGAGTTATAATCTCATAATAAGCTATTCTGAGGTTCCACATCGCCAAATCGGTCAAGCGTTCACTGATAATGAGTTGTAATCTCATAACAAGTTGTTCTGAGGTTCCACATTGCCAAATCGGTCAACCGTTTGCTAATAATGAGTTGCAATCTCATAACAAGTTGTTTTGAGGTTCCACATCACTAAATCGATCAACTGTACGTTGATAATGAGTTGTAATCTCATAACAAGCCATTCTAAGATTCCACATCACCGAATTGATCAACCATTGGCTGATAATGAGTTGTAATCTCATAACAAGCCATTCTAAGGTTCCACATCACCGAATCGGTCAACCGCTCATTGATAATGAGTTGTAATCTCATAACAAGCCATTCTAAGGTTCACATCGCTGAATCGATCAACCATTTTCTCTAAGGTTCTACAAGTAATTCTGAGGTTCTACATCACCGAATCGATCAACCATTTGCTCATAATGAGTTGTAATCATTCTGAGGTTCCACATCACTGAATCGGTCAACTGTATATTGATAATGAGCTGTAATCTCATAACAAGCCGTTCTCAGGTTCCACATCACCGAATCAGTCAACCATTAATTGATAATGAGTTGCAATCTCATAACAAGTCATTTTGAAGTTCCACATCACCGAATCGGTCAACCATTCGCTGATAATGAGTTGTAATCTCATAACAAGCTATTCTGAGGTTCCACATCACCGAAATGGTCAATTGTTTGTTGATAATGAGTTGTAATCTCATAACAAGCTATTCTGAGGTTCCACATCACCGAATCAGTCAACCATTCATTGATAATGAGCTGTAATCTCATAACAAGCTATTCTAAGGTTCCACATCACCAAATTGGTCAACCATTCATTCATAATGAGTTGTAATCTCATAACAAGCCGTTCTGAGGTTCTACATCACCAAATCAGTCAACCATTCACTGATAGTGAGTTCTAATCTCATAACAAGCCGTTCTAAAGTTCCACATTGCCAAATTGGTCAACTGTACATTGATAATGAGCTATAATCTCATAACAAGCCATTCTGAGGTTCCACATCATTGAATCAGTCAACCGTTCATTGATAATGAGCTGCAATCTCATAACAAGTCGTTATGAGGTTTCACATCGCCGAATCGGTCAACCATTCACTGATAATGAGTTGTAATCTCATAACAAGTTGTTCTAAGGTTCCACATCGCCGAATCGGTCAACCGTTCACTGATAATGAGTTGTAATCTCATAACAAGCCATTTTGAGGTTTCACATCACCGAATCGATCAACCATTCACTAATAATGAGTTATAATCTCATAACAAGCCCTTCTGAGGTTCCACATCACCGAATCGGTCAACCATTCATTGGTAATGAATTGTAATCTCATAACAAGCCATTTTGAAGTTCTACATCACCGAATCAGTCAACTGTACATTGATAATGAGCTACAATCTCATAGCAATTCATTCTGAGGTTCCACATCACCGAATCGGTCAACCGTTCACTGATAATAAGTTGTAATCTCATAACAAGTCATTTTGAGGTTTCGCATCACTGAATTGGTCAACTATTCACTGATAATCAGCTGTAATCTCATAAAAAGTTGTTCTAAGGTTCCACATCACTGAATCGGTCAACCGCTCACTGATAATGAGCTGTAATCTCATAACAAGTAGTTCTAAGGTTCCACATCACCAAATCAGTCAATCATTCACTAATAATGAGTTGTAATCTCATAACAAGCCTTTCTGAGGTTCCACATCTTTGAATCGGTCAACTGTACATTGATAATGAGCTGTAATCTCATAACAAGACATTCTAAGGTTCCACATCACCGAATCGGTCAACCGTTCATTGATAATGAGCTGTAATCTCATAACAAGTCATTCTAAGGTTCCACATCACCAAATCGGTCAACCATTCATTGATAATGAGTTGTAATCTCATAACAAGCTATTCTGAGGTTCCACATCACTGAATCGGTCAACCATTCGCTGATAATGAGTTGTAATTTCATAACAAGCTATTCTGAGGTTTCACATCACCGAATCAGTCAACCATTCACTGATAATGAGCTGTAATCTCATAACAAGCTATTCTGAGGTTCCACATTGCTGAATCGATAAACTGTACGCTGATAATGAGTTGTAATCTCATAACAAGATGTTCTGAGGTTCCACATCGCCAAATCGGTCAAGCGTTCACTGATAATGAGTTGTAATCTCATAACAAGTCATTCTGAGGTTCCACATTGCCAAATTGGTCAACCATTCTCTGATAATGAGTTGCGATCTCATAACAAGTTGTTCTGAGGTTCCACATCGCCAAATTGGTCAACCATTCTCTGATAATGAGTTGTAATCTCATAACAAGCCATTCTGAGGTTCCACATCGCCAAGTCGGTCAACCATTCCCTGATAATGAGTTGTAATCTCATAACAAGCAGTTTTGAGGTTCCACATCACCGAATCAGTCAACCGTTCATTGATAATGAGTTATAATCTCATAACAAGCTGTTCTAAGGTTCTACATCACCAAATCGGTGAATCATACATTGATAATGAGCTGCATTCTCATAACAAGTCATTTTGAGGTTCCAAATCACCGAATCAGTCAACCGTTTGCTGATAATGAGTTGTATTCTCATAACAAGTCATTCTAAGGTTCCACATCATCGAATCGGTCAACCTTTCACTGATAATCAGTTGTAATCTCATAACAAGCTGTTCTGAGGTTCCACATCGCCAAACCGGTCAACCATTCACTGATAATGAGTTGTAATCTCATAACAAGCTGTTATGAGGTTCTACATCACCAAATCGGTCAATCATTCCCTAATAATGAGTTGTAATCTCATAACAAGCCATTCTGAGGTTCCACATCACTGAATCGGCCAACCCTTCACTGATAATGAGTTGTAATCTCATAACAAGCCATTTTGAGGTTCCACATCACTAAATCGATCAACCATACATTGATAATGAGCTATAATCTCATAACAAGCTATTCTGAGGTTCCACATCACCGAATCGGTCAACCATTCATTGATAATGAGCTGCAATCTCATAACAAGTCATTCTGAGGTTCCACATCGCTGAATCATTCAAGAGTTCACTGATAATGAGTTATAATCTCATGACAAGGTATTCTGAGGTTCCACATCGCCGAATCTGTCAACCATTCAGTGATAATGAGTTGTAATCTCATAACAAGCCATTCTGAGGTTCCACATCGCCCAATAAGTCAACTGCTCATTGATAATGAGCTGTATTCTCATAAAAAGTTATTCTAAGGTTCCACATCACCAAATCAGTCAACCGTTCACTGATAATGAGCTGCACTCTCATAACAAGCCATTCTGAGGTTCCACATCACAGAATTGGTCAATCATTCACTGATAATGAGTTTCAATCTCATAACAAGCTATTTTAAGGTTCCACATTGTTGAATTGGTCAACCATTCGATGATAATGAGTTGTAATCTTAGAACAAGCTATTCTAAGGTTCCACATCACTGAATCGGTCAACCATTCGATGATAAAAGGTTATAATCTCATAACAAGCCGTTTTGAGGTTCCACATCGCCGAATTGGTCAACCATTCGATGATAATCAGCTGCAATCTCATAACAAGCTATTCTGAGGTTCTACATCACCGAATCCATCAACCGTTTGATGATAATGAGTTGTAATCTCATAACAAGCTATTCTGAGGTTCCACATCACCAAATCAATCAACCATTCGATGATAATGAGTTGTAATATCCTAACAAGCTATTTTGAGGTTCCACATCACTGAATCGATCAACCGTTTGATGATAATGAGTTGTAATCTCATAACAAGTTGTTCTAAGGTTCCACATCACCGAATCGGTCAACCGTTTGATGATAATGAGCTGTAATCTCATAACAAGCTGTTCTGAGGTTCCACATTGCCAAATCTATCAACCGTTTGATGATAATGAGTTGTAATCTCATAACAAGCTATTCTGAGGTTCTACATTGCCGAATCTATCAACCGTTTGATGATAATGAGTTGTAATCTCATAACAAGTTGTTCTGAGGTTCCACATCACCGAATCGATTAATCATTTGATTATAATGAGTTGCAATCTCATAACAAGCTGTTTTGAGGTTCCACATTGCCAAATCGGTCAATCATTTGATTATAATAAGCTACAATCTCATAACAAGCTATTCTGAGGTTCCACATCACTGAATCAGTCAACCGGTCGATGATAATGAGTTGTAATCTCAAAACAAGTCGTTCTGAGGTTCCACATCACCGAATCGGTGAACCATTCGATGATAATGAGTTGTAATCTCATAATAACCCATTCTAAGGTTCCACATTGCTAAATCGGTCAACCATTTGATGATAATCAGCTACAATCTCATAACAAGCTGTTCTGAGGTTCCACATCACCGAATCGGTCAACCGTTCAATGATAATGAGTTGCAATCTCATAACAAGCTGTTTTGAGGTTCCACATCGCCAAATTGATCAACTGTTCAATGATAATGAGCTGTAATCTCATAACAAGCTATTCTGAGTTTCCACATCATCGAATCAGTCAACCGTTCGATGATAATGGGTTGTAATCTCATAACAAGCTGTTCTGAGGTTCCACATCATTGAATCGGTCAATCATTCGATGATAATCAGCTGCAATGTCATAACAAGCTATTCTAAGGTTCTACATTGCCAAATCGGTCAATAGTTTGATGATAATGAGTTGTAATCTCATAACAAGCTATTCTGAGGTTTGACATCACTGAATCGATCAACCGTTTGATGATAATCAGCTGTAATATCATAACAAGCTGTTCTGAGGTTCCACACCACTGAATCGATCAACTGTTTGATGATAATGAGTCACAATCTCATAACAAGTTGTTCTGAGGTTCCACATCACCGAATCGGTCAACCGTTCAATGATAATGAGCTGCAATCTCATAACAAGCTATTCTGAGGTTAAACATCATCGAATTAGTCAACTGTTCGATGATAATGAGTTATAATCTCATCACAAGCTGTTCTGAGTTTCCACATCACATAATCGGTCAACCGTTCAATGATAATCAGCTGCAATCTCATATCAAGTTGTTCAGAGGTTCTACACAGCTGAATTGGTCAATCGTTTGATGATAATGAGTTGTAATCTCATAAGAAGCTATTCTGAGGTTCCACATCACCAAATCGGTCAACCCTTCGATGATAATCAGCTACAATCTCAAAACAAGCTATTCTGAGGTTCCACATCACCGAATCAGTCAATCGTTCAATGATAATGAGTTGTAATCTCATAACAAGCCATTCTGAGGTTCCACATCGCCAAATCGATCAACCATTCAATGATAATGAGTTTTAATCTCATACCAAGCTGTTCTGAGGTTCCACATCACCGAATCAATCAACCATTTGATGATAATGAGTTGCAATCTCATAACAAGCTATTCTGAGGTTCCACATCATTGAATCGGTCAACCATTCAATGATAATGCGCTGCAATCTCATAACAAGTTATTCTGAGGTTCCACATTGCCAAATCGGTCAACCGTTTGATGATAATGACTTTTAATCTCATAACAAGCCATTCTGAGGTTCCACATCGCTGAATCAATCAACCGTTTGATGATGATGAGTTGTAATCTCATAAAAAGCTATTCTGAGCTTCCACATCACCGAATCGATCAACCGTTCGATGATAATGAGTTGCAATCTCATAACAAGCTATTCTCAGGTTCCACATTGCCGAATCGGTCAACCGTTCGATGATAATGAGCTACATTATCATAACAAGATGTTCTGAGGTTCCACATCACCAAATCGGTCAACCGTTCGATGATAATGAGTTGTAATCTCATAACAAGCCATTCTGAGGTTCCACATCGCTAAATCGGTCAACCGTTCGATGATAATCAGCTGCAATCTAATAACAAGCTGTTCTAAGGTTCTACATCCCTGAATCAGTCAACCGTTCGATGATAATGAGTTGCAATCTCATAAAAAGCTGTGCTGAGGTTCCACATCACCGAATCAGTCAACTGTTTGATGATAATGAGTTGTAATCTCATAACAAGCCGTTCTGAGGTTCCAAATCACTGAATCGATCAATCGTTTGATGATAATGAGTTGTAATCTCATAACAAGCTATTCTGAGGTTCCACGTCACCGAATCAATCAACTATTTGATGATAATGAGTTGCAATCTCATAACAAGCTATTCTGAGGTTCCACATCGCCGAATCAGTCAACCATTTGATGATAATGAGCTACAATCTCATAACAAGCTATTCTGAGGTTCCACATCACCGAATCGATCAACCATTCAATGATAATGAGTTGTAATCTCATAACAAGCCATTTTTAGGTTCCACATCACTGAATTGGTCAACTGTTTGATGATAATCAGCTACAATCTCATAACAAGTTGTTCTGAGGTTCTACATCACCGAATTGGTCAACCGTTTGATGATAATGAGTTGTAATCTCATAACAAGCTATTCTAAGGTTCCACATCACTAAATTGGTCAACCATTTGATGATAATGAGCTACAATCTCATAACAAGCTGTTCTGAGGTTCCACATTGCCAAATCGGTCAACCATTCGATGATAATGAGTTTTAATCTCATAACAAGATATTCTGAGGTTCCACATCGCCGAATCGATCAACCGTTTGATGATAATGAGTTATAATCTCATAACAAGCTATTCTAAGGTTCCACATCACTGAATTGATCAACCGTTCGATGATAATGAGCTGCAATCTCATAACAAGCTGTTCTGAGGTTCCACATCACCGAATCAGTCAACTGTTTGATGATAATGAGTTGTAATCTCATAACAAGCTGTTTTGAGGTTCCACATTGCCAAATCGATCAACCGTTCGATGATAATGAATTATAATTTCATAACAAGCTATTCTAAGGTTCCACATCGCTGAATCAATCAACCGTTCACTGATAATGAGTTGCAATCTCATAACAAGTTGTTCTGAGGTTCCACATTGCCGAATCAGTCAACCGTTTAATGATAATGAGCTGTAATCTCATAACAAGCTATTCTAAGGTTCCACATCGCCGAATCGTTCAATCGCTTGATGATAATGAGTTGTAATCATAACAAGCCGTTCTGAGGTTCCACATCGCTGATAGGTCAACCGTTCAATGATAATGAGCTACCATCTCATAACAAGCTATTTTGAGGTTCTACATCGCCGAATCAGTCAACCGTTCGATGATAATGAGTTGTAATCTCATAACAAGCTATTCTGAGGTTCCACATCGCCGAATCGATCAATTGTTTGATGATAATCAGCTGCAATCTCATAACAAGCTATTTTGAGGTTCCACATCGCCGAATCGGTCAACTGTTTGACGATAATGAGTTGTAATCTCATAAAAAGCTGTTCTGAGCTTCCACATTGCCGAATTGATCAACTGTTCGATGATAATGAGTTGTAATCTCATAACAAGCTGTTCTGAGCTTCCACATCACTGAATCGATCAACCGTTCGATGACAATGAGTTGTAATCTCATAACAAGCCGTTCTAAGCTTCCACATCACTGAATCGATCAACTGTTTGATAACAAGGAGTTGAAATCTCATAATAAACCATTCTGAGGTTCCACATCACTGAATCGGTCAACCGTTCGATGATAATCAGCTGCAATCTCATAACAAGTTGTTCTGAGGTTCCACATCACTGAATCAATCAACCATTCGATGATAATGAGCTACAATCTCATAAAAAGCTGTTCTGAGGTTCCACATCGCCTAATCGGTCAACCGTTTGATGATAATGAGTTGTAATCTCATAACAAGTCATTCTGAGGTTCCACATCACCAAATCGATCAACTGTTTGATGATAATGAGTTGTAATCTCATAACAAGTTGTTCTGAGGTTCTACATCGCTGAATTGATCAACCATTCGATGATAATGAGTTACAATCTCATAACAAGCTCTTTTGAGCTTCCACATCACTGAAACAATCAACCGTTTGATGACAATGAGTTGTAATCTCATAACAAGCCGTTCTGAGGTTCCACATCGCCGAATCGGTCAACCGTTCGATGATAATAAGCTGCAATCTCATAACAAGCTATTCTGAGGTTCCACATCATTGAATCGATCAACCATTCGATGATAATGAGTTGTAATCTCATAACAAGCTATTCTGAGCTTCCACATCACTGAATCGATCAACCATTTGATGACAATGAGTTGTAATCTCATAACAAGCTGTTTTGAGCTTCCACATCACCGAATCGACCAACCGTTTGATGACAATGAGTTGTAATCTGCTAACAAGCCATTCTGAGGTTCCACATCACCGAATCTCTCAACTGTTCAATGATCATTAGCTGCAATCTCATAACAAGCTATTCTGAGGTTCCACATCATTGAATCGATCAACCGTTTGATGATAATGAGTTGTAATCTCATAACAAGCTGTTCTGAGCTTCCACATTGCCGAATCAATCAACCATTCGATGAGAATGAGTTGTAATCTCATAACAAGCTATTCTAAGCTTCCACATCACCGAATTGATCAACCGTTCGATGACAATGAGTTGTAATCTCATAACAAGCCATTCTGAGGTTCCACATTGCCAAATCGGTCAACCGTTTGATGATAATCAGCTATAATCTCATAACAAGCTGTTCTAAGGTTCCATATCACCGAATTGATCAACCATTCGATGATAATGAGTTGTAATCTCATAACAAGCTGTTCTGAGCTTCCACATCGCCGAATCGATCAAACATTCTAAGTTGTTATGAGCTTCCACATCATCGAATCAATCAACCGTTTGATGACAATGAGTTGTAATCTCATAACAAGCCATTCTGAGGTTCCACATCGCCGAATCGGTCAACCGTTTGATGATAATCAGCTACAATCTCATAACAAGTTGTTCTGAGGTTCCACATCACAAAATCTATCAACCATTCGATGATAATGAGTTGTAATCTCATAACAAGCTGTTCTGAGCTTCCACATCACCGAATTGATCAATCGTTCAATGATAATGAGTTGTAATCTCATAACAAGTGGTTGTAAGCTTCCACATCACCGAATCGATCAACCGTTTGATGACAATGAGTTGTAATCTCATAACAAGCCGTTCTGAGGTTCCACATCGCCGAATCGGTCAACCGTTCGATGATAATCAGCTACAATCTCATAATAAGCTATTTTGAGGTTCCACATCACCAAATCGGTCAACCGTTCGATGATAATGAGTTGTAATCACATAACAAGCTGTTCTGAGCTTCCACATCGCCGAATCGATCAACCATGTGATGACAATGAGTTGTAATCTCATAACAAGCCATTCTGAGGTTCCACATCGCTGAATCGGTCAACCATTTGATGATAATCAGTTGCAATCTCATAACAAGCTATTCTAAGGTTCCACATCGCCGAATCGATCAACCATTTGATGATAATGAGTTGTAATCTCATAACAAGCTGTTATGAGCTTCCACATCGCTGAATTGATCAACCGTTTGATAACAATGAGTTATAATCTCATAACAAGCTGTTCTGAGCTTCCACATTGCCGACTTGATTAACTGTTTGATGACAATGAGTTGTAATCTCATAACAAGCCGTTCTGAGGTTCCACATCACCGAATCGGTCAACCGTTCAATGATAATTAGTCGCAATCTCATAACAAGCTATTTTGAGGTTCCACATCGCCGAATCGATCAACCGTTCGATGATAATGAGTTGTAATCTCATAACAAGCTGTTCTGGGCTTCCACATCGCCGAATCGGTCAACCATTTGATGACAATGAGTTGTAATCTCATAACAAGCTGTTTGTAGCTTCCACATCACCGAATCGATCAACCGTTTGATGACAATGAATTGTAATATCATAACAAGCCATTCTGAGGTTCCATATCACCAAATCGGTTAATCGTTTGATGATAATCAGCTGCAATCTGATAACAAGCTGTTCTGAGGTTCCACATCGCCTAATCGATCAACCGTTTGATGATAATGAGTTGTAATCTCATAACATACTATTTTGAGCTTCCACATCACCGAATTAATCAACCGTTCGATGACAATGAGTTGTAATCTCATAGCAAGCTATTCTGAGCTTCCACATTGCTGAATCGATCAACTGTTTGATGACAATGAGTTGTAATCTCATAACAAGCCGTTCTAATGTTCGACATCGCCGAATCAGTCAATGGTTCAATGATAATCAGCTGTAATCTCATAACAAGCTGTTCTGAGCTTCCACATCGCTGAATTGGTCAACTATTTGATGACAATGAGTTGTAATCTCATAACAAGCCATTCTGAGGTTTGACATCGCCAAATCGGTGAACCGTTCGATGATGATGAGTTGTAATCTCATAACAAGCTGTTGTGATCTTCCACATTTCCGAATCCATCAACCGTTCGATGACAATGAGTTGTAATCTCATAACAAGCTGTTCTAAGGTTCCACATCACCGAATCGGTCAACCATTCGATGATAATCAGTTGCAATCTCATAACAAGCTGTTCTGAGGTTCCACATCGCTGAATCGATGAACCGTTTGATGATAATGAGTTGTAATCTCATAACAAGCTGTTCTGAGCTTCCACCTCACCGAATCGATCAACCGTTCAATGAAAATGAGTTTTAATCTCATAACAAGCTGTTCTAAGCTTCCACATCATCGAATCGATCAACTGTTAGATGAAAATGAGTTGTAATCTCATAACAAGCCATTCTAAGGTTCCACATCGCTGAATCAGTCAACCATTTGATGATAATCAGCTATAATCTCATAACAAGCTGTTCTGAGGTTCCACATCACTGAATCAATCAACTGTTCGATGATAATGAGCTGTAATCTCATAACAAGTTGTTCTGACCTTCCACATCGCTGAATTGATCAACCGTTTGATGACAATGAGTTGTAATCTCATAACAAGCTGTTCTGAGCTTCCACATTGCCGAATCGATCAACCCTTTAATGACAATGAGTTGTAATCTCATAACAAGCCATTATGAGGTTCCACATTGCTAAATCGGTCAACCGTTTGATGATAGTCAGCTACAATCTCATAACAAGCTGTTCTGAGGTTCCACATCGCTGAATCAATCAATCGTTCGATGACAATGAGTTGTACTCCCATAGCAAGTTGTTCTAAGCTTCCACATCATTGAATCAATCAACCATTCGATGATAATGAGTTGTAATCTCATAACAAGCTGTTATGAGCTTCCACATTGCTGAATCAATCAACCATTCGATGATGATGAGTTGTAATCTCATAACAAGCTATTCTGAGCTTCCACATCACTGAATTGATCAACCGTTCGATGATATTGAGTTGTAATCTCATAACAAGCCATTCTGAGCTTTAGCATCATCGAATCGGTCAACCGTTCGATGACAATGAGTTGTAATCTCATAACAAGCCATTCTGAGCTTCCACATCGCCAAATCGGTCAACCATTCGATGATAATGGGTTGTAATCTCATAACAAACTATTCTGAGCTTCCACATCAGCAAATCGATCAACCATTTGATGACAATGAGTTGTAATCTCATAACAAGCTATTCTGAGCTTTCACATCGCTGAATCGGTCAACTATTTGATGATAATGAGTTGTAATCTCATAACAAGCCATTCTGAGGTTCGACATCGCCGAATCGGTCAACCATTCGATGATGATGAGTTATAATCTCATAACAAGCTATTTTGAGCTTCAACATCACCAAATCGATCAACCGTTCGATGACAATGAGTTGTAATCTCATAACAAGCCGTTCTGAGCTTGCACATCGCCGAATTGATCAACCGTTCAATGATAATCAGTTGCAATCTCATAACAAGCTGTTCTAAACTTCCACATCACTAAATGGATCAACCGTTCGATGATGATGAGTTGTAATCTCATAACAAGCTATTTTGAGCTTCCACATCGCCGAATCGATCAATCATTCGATGATAATGAGTTGT
>MU221332.1:42811-58577 GCA_018584345.1 Thuja plicata
GCCGAATCGATCAACCGTTCGATGATGATGAGTTGTAATCTCATAACAAGCTATTCTGAGCTTCCACATCACCGAATCGATCAACCGTTTGATGACAATGAGTTGTAATCTCATAACAAGCCATTTTGAGCTTCCACATTGCTGAATCGGTCAACCGTTCGATGACAATCAGCTGCAATCTCATAACAAGCTATTCTAAGCTTCCAAATCGCCGAATTGATCAACCGTTTGATGATGATGAGTTGTAATCTCATAACAAGCTGTTCTGAGCTTCCACATCACTGAACCGATCAACCATTCGATGAAAATGAGTTGTAATCTCATAATAAGCCATTCTGAGCTTCCACATCACCGAATCGATCAACTGTTCGATGATAATCAGCTGCAATCTCATAAAAAGCTATTCTGAGGTTCCGCATCGCCAAATCGATCAACCGTTCGATGATGATGAGTTTTAATCTCATAACAAGCCGTTCTGAGCTTCCACATTGCCGAATCGGTCAACCATGCGATGATGATGAGTTCTAATTTCATAACAAGTTGTTCTGAGCTTCCACATCGCTGAATCAATCAACCATTTGATGACAATGAGTTGTAATCTCATAACAAGCCGTTCTGAGCTTCCACATCGCCGAATCGATCAACCATTCGATGATAATTAGCTCTAATCTCTTAACAAGCTGTTCTAAGCTTCCACATCGCCGAATTGATCAACCATTCGATGATGATGAGTTGTAATCTCACAACAAGCTCTTCTAAGCTTCCACATCGCTGAATCGATCAACCATTCGATGATAATGAGTTGTAATCTCATAACAAGCTATTCTGAGCTTCCACATTGCCGAATCGATCAACCGTTCGATGATAAAGAGTTGTAATCTCATAACAAGCTGTTCTGAGCTTCCACATCGCCGAATCGATGACAATGAGTTGTAATGTCATAATAAGCTGTTCTGAGCTTCCAGATCACAGAATCGATCAACCGTTCGATGATAATCAGTTGCAATCTCATAAAAAGCTATTCTGAGCTTCCACATCGCCAAATCAATCAACCGTTCGATAATGATGAGTTGTAATCTCATAACAAGCTGTTCTGAGCTTCCACATCGCCGAATTGATCAACCATTCCATGATGATGAGTTGTAATCTCATAACAAGCTATTCTGAGCTTCCACATAGCCGAATCGATCAGCCATTCGATGATAATGAGTTGTAATCTCATAATAAGCCGTTTTGAGCTTCCACATCGCTGAATCGATCAACCGTTAGATGATAATCAGCTGCAGTCTCATAACAAGCTGTTCTGACCTTCCACATCGCTGAATCAATCAACCGTTCGATGATGATGAGTTGTAATCTCATAACAAGCTGTTATGAGCTTCCACATTGCTGAATTGATCAATCGTTTGACGATAATGAGTTGTAATCTCATAACAAGCTGTTCTGAGCTTCCACATCACTGAATCAATCAACCATTCGATGATAATCAACTGTAATCTCTTAACAAGCTATTCTATGCTTCCACATCGCCGAATCGATCAACCATTCGATGATGATGAGTTGTAATCTCATAACAAGCTATTCTGAGCTTCCACATCGCCGAATCGATCAACCTTTTGATGATAATCAGCTGCAATCTCATAACAAGCTATTCTGAGCTTCCACATCGCCGAATCGATCAACCGTTCGATGATGATTAGTTGTAATCTCATAACAAGCTATTTTGAGCTTCCACATCACCGAATCGATCAACCGTTCGATGATGATGTGTTGTAATCTCATAACAAGCTATTCTGAGCTTCCACATCACCGAATCGATCAATGATTCGATGATAATGAGTTTTAATCTCATAAGAAGCCATTTTGAGCTTCCACGTCGCCGAATTGATCAACCGTTCGATGATAATCACCTGTAATCTCATAACAAGCTGTTCTATGCTTCCACATCACTGAATCGATCAACCGTTCGATAATGATGAGTTGTAATCTCATAACAAGTAGTTCTGAGCTTCCACATCACCAAATCAATCAACCGTTCGATAATGATGAGTTGTAATCTCATAACAAGCAGTTCTGAGCTTCCACATTGCCAAATTGATCAACCGTTCGATGATAATCAGTTGCAATCTCATAACAAGCTATTATGAGCTTCCACATCACCAAATTGATCAACTGTTCAATGATGATGAGTTGTAATCTCATAACAAGCTGTTCTGAGCTTCCACATCGCCGAATCGATCAACCGTTCGATGATGATGAGTTGTAATCTCATAACAAGTTGTTCTGAGCTTCAACATTGCCGAATCGATCAACCGTTCGATGACAATGAGTTGTAATCTCATAACAAGCTGTTCTGAGCTTCCACATCGGTGAATCGGTCAATCGTTCGATGATAATTAGCTACAATCTCATAACAAGCTGTTCTGAGATTCCACATCGCTGAATCGATCAACTGTTCGATGATGATGAGTTGTAATCTTATAACAAGCTGTTCTGAGCTTCCACATCGCTGAATCAATCAACCGTTCAATGACAATGGTTTGTAATCTCATAACAAGCCATTTTGAGCTTCCACATCACTGAATTGATCAACCGTTCGATGATAATCAGCTGCAATCTCACAACAAGCTATTCTAAACTTCCACATCACCGAATCAATCAACCGTTCGATGATGATGAGTTGTAATCTCATAAAAAGCTATTCTGAGCTTCCACATCGCCGAATCGATCAACCATTCGATGAAAATAAGTTGTAATCTCATAACAAGCCAGTCTGAGCTTCCACATCGCCGAATCAGTCAACCGTTCGATGATAATTAGCTGCAATCTCATAACAAGCTGTTCTGAGCTTCCACATTGCCGAATCGATCAACCGTTTGATGATGATCAGCTGCAATCTCATAGCAAGCTGTTCTAAGCTTCCACATCACCAAATCAATCAACCGTTCAATGATAATGAGTTGTAATCTCATAACAAGCTATTCTGAGCTTCCACATCGCCGAATCGATCAACCTTTCGATGATAATCAGCTGCAATCTCATAACAAGTTATTCTGAGCTTCCACATCACCGAATCAATGAACCGTTTGATGATGATGAGTTGTAATCTCATAACAAGTTATTCTAAGCTTCCACATCACTGAATTGATCAACCATTTGATGACAATGAGTTGTAATCTCATAACAAGCCATTCTAAGCTTCCACATTGCCGAATCGGTCAACCGTTTGATGATAATCAACTACAATCTCATAACTAGCTATTCTGAGCTTCCACATCGCCGAATTGATCAACCGTTCGATGATGATGAGTTTTAATCCAATAACAAGCCGTTCTGAGCTTCCACATCGCCAAATTGATCAACCGTTCGATGGTAATCAGCTACAATCTTATAACAAGCTATTCTGAGCTTCCACATTGCTGAATCGATCAACCGTTCGAAGATGATGAGTTGTAATCTCATAACAAGCTGTTCTGAGCTTCCACATCGCTGAATCGATCAACTGTTTGATGATAATGAGTTGAAATCTCATAAAAAGCCATTCTGAGCTTCCACATCACCGAATCGGTCAACCGTTCGATGATAATCAGCTATAATCTCATAAAAATCCATTCTGAGCTTCCACATCGCCGAATCGATCAATTGTTCGATGATAATTAGCTGCAATCTCATAACAAGCTGTTCTGAGCTTCCACATCGCTGAATTGATCAACTGTTCGATGATGATGAGTTGTAATCTCATAACAAGCTGTTCTGAGCTTCCACATCACTGAATCAATCAACCAATCGATGATAATGAGTTGCAATCTCATAACAAGCTATTATGAGCTTCCACATCACTAACTCGATCAACCGTTCGATAATAATGAGTTGTAATCTCATAACAAGCCATTCTGAGCTTCCACATCGCCGAATCGGTCAACCATTCAATGATAATCAGCTGCAATCTCATAACAAGCTATTCTGAGCTTCCACATCACCGAATTGATCAACCGTTTGATGATGATCAACTAAAATCTCATATCAAGCTATTCTAAGCTTCCACATCACCGAATTGATCAACCGTTCGATGACAATGAGTTGTAATCTCATAACAAGCCCTTCTAAGTTTCCACATCACCAAATTGATCAACCGTTCGATGATAATCAGCTGTAATCTCATAACAAGCTATTCTGAGCTTCCACATCGCCGAATCGATCAACCCTTCGATGATGATTAGTTGTAATCTCATAACAAGCTATTCTGAGCTTCCACATTGCTGAATCGATCAACCGTTCAATCACAATGATTTGTAATCTCATAACAAGCCGTTCTGAGCTTCCACATCGCCGAATCGATCAACCGTTCGATGATAATCAGCTGTAATCTCATAACAACCTATTCTGAGCTTCCACATCACTGAATCGATCAACCGTTTGATGATAATCAGTTGCAATCTCATAACAAGTTGTTCTGAGCTTCCACATCACCGAATCAATCAACCATTTGATGACAATGAGTTGTAATCTCATAACAAGCTATTCTGAGCTTCCACATTGCTGAATCAATCAACCATTCAATGATGATGAGTTGTAATCTCATAACAAGCTGTTCTGAGCTTCCACATCACCAAATCGATCAACCGTTCGATGATAATGAGTTGTAATCTCATAACAAGCTATTCTAAGCTTCCACATCACCGAATCGATCAACTGCTTGATGAAAATGAGTTGTAATCTCATAATAAGCTGTTCTGAGCTTCCAGATCACAGAATCGATCAACCGTTCGATGATGATCAGTTGCAATCTCATAAAAAGCTATTCTGAGCTTCCACATCGCCAAATCAATCAACCGTTTGATAATGATGAGTTGTAATCTCATAACAAGCTGTTTTGAGCTTCCACATTGCCGAATTGATCAACCATTCCATGATGATGAGTTGTAATCTCATAACAAGCTATTCTAAGCTTCCACATAGCTGAATCGATCAGCCATTCGATGATAATGAGTTGTAATCTCATAATAAGCTGTTCTGAGCTTCCACATCGCCGAATCGATCAACCGTTAGATGATAATCAGCTGCAGTCTCATAACAAGTTGTTCTGACCTTCCACATTGCCAAATCAATCAACCGTTCGATGATGATGAGTTGTAATCTCATAACAAGCTGTTATGAGATTCCACATTGCTGAATTGATCAACCATTTGATGATAATGAGTTGTAATCTCATAACAAGTTGTTCTGAGCTTCCACATCACTGAATCAGTCAACCATTCGATGATAATCAGCTGCAATCTCTTAACAAGCTATTCTATGCTTCCACATCGCCGAATCGATCAACCGTTCGATGATGATGAGTTGTAATCTCATAACAAGCTATTCTGAGCTTCCACATCACCGAATCGATCAACCTTTTGATGATAATCAGCTGCAATCTCATAACAAGCTATTCTGAGCTTCCACATCGCCGAAACGATCAACCGTTTGATGATGATTAGTTGTAATCTCATAACAAGCTGTTTTGAGCTTCCACATCGCCGAATCGATCAACCGTTCGATGATGATGAGTTATAATCTCATAACAAGCTTTTCTGAGCTTCCACATCACCGAATCGATCAATGATTCGATGATAATGAGTTGTAATCTCATAAGAAGCCATTCTGAGCTTCCACATCGCCGAATTGATCAACCGTTCAATGATAATCAGCTGTAATCTCATAACAAGCTGTTCTAAGCTACCACATCACTGAATCGATCAACCGTTCGATAATGATGAGTTGTAATCTCATAACAAGTAGTTCTGAGCTTCCACATCACCGAATCAATCAACCGTTCGATAATGATGAGTTTTAATCTCATAACAAGCAGTTCTTAGCTTCCACATTGCCAAATCGATCAACCGTTCGATGATAATCAGTTGCAATCTCATAACAAGCTATTATGAGCTTCCACATCACCAAATTGATCAATTGTTCAATGATGATGAGTTATAATCTCATAACAAGCTGTTCTGAGCTTCCACATCGCCAAATCGATCAATCGTTCGATGATGATGAGTTGTAATCTCATAACAAGTTGTTCTGAGATTCCACATTGCCGAATCGATCAACCGTTCAATGACAATGAGTTGTAATCTCATAACAAGCTATTCTAAGCTTCCACATCGGTGAATCGTTCAATCGTTTGATGATAATTAGCTACAATCTCATAACAAGCTGTTCTGAGATTCCACATCGCTGAATCAATCAACTGTTCGATGATGATGAGTTGTAATCTCATAACAAGCTGTTCTGAGCTTCCACATCGCTAAATCAATCAACCGTTCAATGACAATGATTTGTAATCTCATAACAAGCCATTGTTAGCTTCCACATCACTGAATTGATCAACCATTCGATGATAATCAGCTGCAATCTCATAACAAGCTATTCTGAACTTCCACATCACCGAATCAATCAACCGTTCGATGATGATGAGTTGTAATCTCATAAAAAGCTATTCTGAGCTTCCACATCGCCAAATCGATCAACCGTTCGATGAAAATGAGTTGTAATCTCATAACAAGCTAGTCTGAGCTTCCACATCGCCGAATCAGTCAACCGTTTGATGATAATTAGCTGCAATCTCATAACAAGCTGTTCTGAGCTTCCACATTGCCGAATCGATCAACCGTTCGATGATGATCAGCTGCAATCTCATAGCAAGCTGTTCTGAGCTTCCCCATCACCAAATCAATCAACCGTTCAATGATAATGAGTTGTAATCTCATAACAAGCTATTCTGAGCTTCCACATCGCCGAATCGATCAACCGTTCGATGATAATCAGCTGCAATCTCATAACAAGCTATTCTGAGCTTCCACATCGCCGTATCGATGAACCGTTTGATGATGATGAGTTGTAATCTCATAACAAGTTGTTCTAAGCTTCCACATCACTAAATCGATCAACCGTTTGATGACAATGAGTTGTAATCTCATAACAAGCCATTCTAAGCTTCCACATCGCCAAATCGGTCAACCATTTGATGATAATCAGCTACAATCTCATAAATAGCTATTCTGAGCTTCCACATCGCCGAATCGATCAACCGTTTGATGATGATGAGTTTTAATCCCATAACAAGCCATTCTGAGCTTCCACATCACCAAATTGATCAACCGTTCGATGGTAATCAGCTACAATCTCATAACAAGCTATTCTGAGCTTCCACATCACTGAATCGATCAACCGTTCGAAGATGATGAGTTGTAATCTCATAACAAGCTGTTCTAAGCTTCCACATCGCTGAATTGATCAACTGTTCGATGATAATGAGTTGAAATCTCATAAAAAGCCATTCTGAGCTTCCACATCACCAAATCAGTCAACCGTTCGATGATAATCAGCTATAATCTCATAAAATGCCATTCTGAGCTTCCACATCGCCGAATCGATCAATTGTTCGATGATAATCAGCTGCAATCTCATAACAAGCTTTTCTGAGCTTCCACATCGCTGAATTGATCAACTGTTTGATGATGATGATTTGTAATCTCATAACAAGCTGTTCCGAGCTTCCACATCACTGAATCAATCAACCGATCGATGATAATGAGTTGCAATCTCATAACAAGCTATTATGAGCTTCCACATCACCGACTCGATCAACCGTTCGATAATAATGAGTTGTAATCTCATAACAAGCCATTCTGAGCTTCCACATCGCCGAATCAGTCAACCATTCAATGATAATCAGCTACAATCTCATAACAAGCTATTCTGAGCTTCCACATCACCGAATCGATCAACCGTTTGATGATGATCAGCTGCAATCTCATAACAAGCTATTCTAAGCTTCCACATCACCGAATTGATCAACCGTTCGATGACAATGAGTTGTAATCTCATAACAAGCCGTTCTAAGTTTCCACATCACCGAATTGATCAACTGTTCGATGATGATGAGTCGTAATCTCATAACAAGCTATTCTGAGCTTCCACATCACTGAATCGATCAACCGTTTGATGATGATGAGTAGTAATCTCATAACAAGCTTTTCTGAGCTTCCACATCGCCAAATCGATCAACCGTTCGATGATAATCAGCTGCAATCTCATAACAAGCTATTCTGAGCTTCCACATCGCCGAATCGATCAACCGTTCGATGATGATGAGTTGTAATCTCATAACAAGCTATTCTGAGCTTCCATATCGCCGAATCGATCAACCATTCGATGATGATGAGTTATAATCTCATAACAAGCTGTTCTGAGCTTCCACATCACCGAATCGATCAACCATTCGATGATAATGAGTTGTAATCTCATAACAAGCCATTCTAAGCTTTCACATTGCTGAATCGATCAACCGTTCGATGATAATCAGCTGCAATCTCATAACAAGCTATTCTGAGCTTCCACATTGCCGAATCGATCAACCGTTCAATGACAATGAGTTGTAATCTCATAACAAGCCGCTCTAAGCTTCCACATTGCCGAATCGGTCAACCCTTCGATGATAATCAGCTGCAATCCCATAACAAGCTGTTCTGAGCTTCCACATCATTGAATCGATCAACCATTTGATGATGATGAGTTGTAATCTCATAACAAGCTATTCTGAGCTTCCACATCACTGAATCGATCAACCGTTCAATGACAATGAGTTGTTATCTCATAACAAGCCGTTCTGAGCTTCCACATTGCCAAATTGATCAATCATTTGATGATAATCAGCTGCAATCTCATAACAAGCTGTTCTGAGCTTCCACATCGCCGAATCGATCAACCATTCGATGATGATGAGTTCTAATCTCATAACAAGCCGTTCTGAGCTTCCACATCACCAAATCGGTCAACCGTTCGATGATGATGAGTTGTAATCTCATAACAAGCTGTTCTGAGCTGCCACATCACCAAATCGATCAACCGTTTGATGATAATGAGTTGTAATCTCATAACAAGCTATTCTGAGCTTCCACATTGCCAAATCGATCAACTGTTTGATGATAATCAGCTGCAATCTCATAACAAGTTGTTTTGAGCTTCCACATCAATGAATTGATGAACCGTTCGGTGATGATGAGTTGTAATCTCATAACAAGCTATTCTAAGCTTCCACATCGCCAAATCGATCAACCGTTCGATGACAATGAGTTGTAATCTCATAACAAGCTGTTCTGAGCTTCCACATCACTGAATCGGTCAACCGTTTGATGATAATCAGCTGCAATCTCATAACAAGCTATTCTGAGGTTCCACATCGCCGAATCGATCAACCATTCGATGATGATCAGTTGCAATCTCATAACAAGCTGTTCTGAGCTTCAACATCGCCAAATCAATCAACCGTTCGATGATAATGAGTTGTAATCTCATAACAAGCCATTCTGAGCTTCCACATCACCGAATCAATCAACCGTTCGATGATAATCAGCTGTAATCTCATAACAAGCTGTTCTGAGCTTCCACATCGCTGAATGGATCAACCGTTCGATGATGATGAGTTGTAATCTCATAACAATCTATTCTGAGCTTCCACATCACCGAATCGATCAATCGTTTGATGACAATGAGTTGTAATCTCATAACAAGCCGTTCTGAGCTTCCACATCGCCAAATCGATCAACTGTTCGATTATAATAAGCTGCAATCTCATAACACGCTATTCTGAGCTTCCACATCCCCGAATCGATCAACCGTTTGATGATGATAACAAGCTGTTCTGAGCTTCCACATCGCTGAATCGATCAACCGTTTAATGACAATGAGTTGTAATCTCATAACAAGCCATTCTGAGCTTCCACATCACTGAATCGGTCAACCATTTGATGATAATCAGCTGCAATCTCATAACAAGCTGTTCTGAGCTTCCACATCGCTGAATTGATCAACCGTTCGATGATGATAAGCTACAATCTCATAACGAGCTGTTCTAAGCTTCTACATCGCCGAATCGATCAACCGTTCGATGATAATGAGTTGTAATCTCATAACAAGCCGTTCTGAGCTTCCACATCACCGAATTGATCAACCGTTCGATGACAATGAGTTGTAATCTCATAACAAGCCATTCTGAGCTTCCACATCGCCGAATCAATCAACCGTTTGATGATAATCAGCTACAATCTCATAACAAGTTGTTCTAAGCTTCTACATCATCGAATCGATCAACCATTTGATGATGATGAGTTGTAATCTCATAACAAGCCATTCTGAGCTTCCACATCGCCGAATCGGTCAACCGTTCAATGATGATGAGTTGTAATCTTATAACAAGCTATTCTGAGCTTCCACATCGCCGAATCAGTCTACCATTCAATGATGATGAGTTGTAATCTTATAACAAGCTATTCTGAGCTTCCACATCACCGAATTGATCAACCGTTTGATGATGATGAGTTGTAATCTCATAACAAGCTATTTTGAGCTTCCACATCACCGAATCGATAAACCGTTTGATGACAATGAGTTGTAATCTCATAACAAGCCATTTTGAGCTTCCACATCGCCGAATCGATCAACCATTCGATGATAATAAGCTTCAATCTCATAACAAGCTGTTCGGAGCTTCCAGATCGCCGAATCGATCAACCGTTCGATGATGATGAGTTGTAATCTCATAACAAGCTGTTCTGAGCTTCCACATTGCCAAATTGATCAACCGTTTGATGATAATGAGTTGTATTCTCATAACAAGCCATTCTGAGCTTCCACATCACCGAATCAATCAACCGTTCGATGATAATCAGCTGCAATCTCATAACAAGCTATTCTGAGCTTCCCCATCCCCAAATCGATCAACCGTTTGATGATGACGAGTTGTAATCTCATAACAAGCTATTCTGAGCTTCCACATCACCGAACTGATCAACCGTTCGATGACAATGAGTTGTAATCTCATAACAAGCTGGTCTGAGCTTCCACATCGCCGAATCGGTCAACCGTTTGATGATAATCAGCTGCAATCTCATAACAAGCTATTTTTAGCTTCTGCATCGCCGAATCGATCAACCGTTCGATGATGATCAGCTGGAATCTCATAACAAGCTATTCTAAGCTTCCACATCGCCGAATGGATCAACCGTTCGATGACAATGAGTTGTAATCTCATAACAAGCCATTCTGACCTTCTGCATCTCCGAATCGATCGATCATTCGATGATAATCAGCTGTAATCTCATAACAAGCTATTCTGAGCTTCCACATCACCGAATCGATCAACTGTTTGATGATGATGAGTTGTAATCTCATAACAAGCTGTTCTGAGCTTCCACATCACCGAATCGATCAACCGTTCGATGACAGTGAGTTATAATCTCATAACAATCCGTTCTGAGCTTCCACATGACCGAATCGATCAACCGTTCGATGATAATCAGCTGCAATCTCATAACAAGCTATTATGAGCTTCCACATCGCCGAATCGATCAACCGTTCAATGATGATGAGTTGTAATCTCATAACAAGCTGTTCTGAGGTTCCACATCACCGAATCGATCAACCGTTCGATGATGATGAGTTGTAATCTCATAACAAGTTGTTCTGAGCTTCCACATTGCCGAATCGATCAACCGTTCGATGAGAATGAGTTGTAATCTCATAACAAGCCATTCTGAGCTTTCACATCGGCGAATCGGTCAACCATTTGATGATAATTAGCTACAATCTCATAACAAGCTGTTCTGAGATTCCACATCGCCAAATCGATCAACCGTTCGATGATGATGAGTTGTAATCTCATAACAAGCTGTTCTGAGCTTCCACATCGCCGAATCGATCAACCGTTCAATGACAATGAGTTGTAATCTCATAACAAGCCATTCTGATCTTCCACATCACTAAATCAATCAACCCTTCGATGATAATCAGTTGCAATCTCATAACAAGCTATTCTGAACTTCCACATCGCCGAATCAATCAACCGTTCGATGATGATGAGTTGTAATCTCATAAAAAGCTGTTCTGAGCTTCCACATCGCCGAATCGATCAACCGTTTGATGAAAATGAGTTGTAATCTCATAACAAGCCAGTCTGAGCTTCCACATCGCCAAATCGGTCAACCGTTTGATGATAATTAGCTGCAATCTTATAACAAGCTGTTCTGAGCTTCCACATCGCCGAATCGATCAACCGTTCGATGATGATCAGCTGCAATCTCATAACAAGCTGTTCTAAGCTTCCACATCACTAAATCGATCAATCGTTCTATGACAATGAGTTGTAATCGCATAACAAGCTATTCTGAGCTTCCACATCGCCGAATCGATCAACCGTTCGATGATAATCAGCTGCAATCTCATAACAAGCTATTCTGAGCTTCCACATTGCCGAATCGATCAATCGTTCGATGATAATCAGCTGTAATCTCATAACTAGCTGTTCTGAGCTTCCACATCACCGAATCGATCAATCATTTGATGATGATGAGTTTTAATCTCATAAAAAGCCATTCTGAGCTTCCACATCGTCAAATTGATCAACCGTTCGATGGTAATCAACTGCAATCTCATAACAAGCTGTTTTCAGCTTCCACATCGCTGAATCGATCAACCATTTGATGATGATGAGTTGTAATCTCATAACAAGCTGTTCTGAGCTTCCACATCACTGAATCGATCAACCGTACGATGACAATGAGTTGAAATATCATAACAAGCCATTCTGAGCTTCCACATCACCGAATCGGTCAACCGTTCGATGATAATCAGCTACAATCTCATAAAAAGCCATTCTGAGCTTCCACATTGCCGAATCGATCAACTGTTTGATGATAATCAGCTGTAATCTCATAACAAGATGTTCTGAGCTTCCACATCGCTGAATCGATCAACTATTTGATGATGATGAGTTGTAATCTCATAACAAGTTGTTCTGAGCTTCCACATCACTGAATCGATCAACCGTTCGATGATAATGAGTTGCAATCTCATAACAAGCTGTTTTGAGCTTCGACATCACCGACTTGATTAACCATTTGATGATAATGTGTTGTAATCTCATAACAAGCCATTCTGAGCTTCCACATCGCTGAATCGGTCAACCGTTCAATGATAATCAGCTGCAATCTCATAACAAGCTATTTTGAGCTTCAACATCGCCAAATCGATCAACCGTTCGATGACAATGAGTTGTAATCTCATAACAAGCTGTTCTGAGCTTCCACATCGCCAAATCAATGAACCATTTGATGATAATGAGTTGTAATCTCATAACAAGCCATTTTGAGCTTCCACATTGCCGAATCAGTCAACCATTCGATGATAATCAGCTGCAATCTCATAACAAGCTATTCTTAGCTTCCACATCGCCGAATTGATCAACCGTTTGATGATGATCAGCTGCAATCTCATAAGAAGCTTTTCTAAGCTTTCACATCACCGAATCGATCAACCGTTCGATGACAATGAGTTGTAATCTCATAACAAGCTGTTCTAAGCTTCCACATCACCGAATCGATCAACCGTTCGATGATAATCAACTGTAATCTCATAACAAGCTGTTCTGAGCTTCCACATTGCCGAATCGATCAACCCTTCGATGATGATGAGTTGTAATCTAATAACAAGCTGTTCTGAGCTTCCACATCGCTAAATCGATCAACCGTTCAATGACAATGATTTGTAATCTCATAACAAGCTATTCTGAGCTTCCACATCACCGAATCGATCAACCGTTCGATGATAATCAGCTGTAATCTCACAACAAGCTGTTCTGAGCTTCCACATCACCAAATCGATCAACCGTTTGATGATAATCAGTTACAATCTCATAACAAGCTGTTTTGAGCTTCCACATCACCGAATCAATCTAACGTTTGTTGACAATGAGTTGTAATCTCATAACAAGCTATTCTGAGCTTCCACATTGCTGAATCGATCAACCATTCGATGATGATGAGTTGTAATCACATAACAAGCTTTTTTGAGCTTCCACATCACCAAATTGATCAACCGTTCAATGATAATGAGTTGTAATCTCATAACAAGCCGTTTTGAGCTTCCACATCGCCGAATCGATCAACCGTTCGATGATGATGAGTTGTAATCTCATAAAAAGCTGTTCTGAGCTTCCACATCACTGAATTGATCAACCGTTTGATGATGATGAGTTGTAATCTCATAACAAGCTGTTCTAAGCTTCCACATCACCGAATCGATCAACCATTTGATGATAATCAGCTGCAATCTCATAACAAGCTATTTTGAGCTTCCACATCGCTGAATCGATCAACCATTCGATGATGATGAGTTGTAATCTCATAACAAGTTGTTCTGAGCTTCCATATCACCGAATCAATCAACCATTCGATGATGATGAGTTATAATCTCATAACAAGCTATTCTGAGCTTCCACATCACTGAATCGATCAACCATTTGATGACAATGAGTTGTAATCTCATAACAAGCCGTTTTGAGCTTCCACATCGCCAAATCGGTCAACCGTTTGATGATCATCAGCTGCAATCTCATAACAAGCCATTCTGATCTTCCACATCACCGAATCAATCAACCGTTCGATGATGATGAGTTGTAATCTCATAACAAGCTATTCTGAGCTTCCACATCCCCGAATCGATCAACCGTTCGATGACAATGAGTTGTAATCTCATAACAAGCCGTTCTGAGCTTCCACATTGCCGAATCGATCAACTGTTCAATGATAATAAGCTGCAATCTCATAACAAGCTATTCTGAGCTTCCACATCGCCGAATCGATCAACCATTTGATGATGATGAGTTGTAATCTCATAACAAGCTATTCTGAGCTTCCACATCGCCGAATCGATCAACCGTTCGATGACAATGAGTTGTAAGCTCATAACAAGCCATTCTGAGCTTCCACATAACCGAATCGGTCAACCATTCAATGATAATCAGCTACAATCTCATAACAAGCTGTTCTGAGCTTCCATATTGCTGAATCGATCAACCATTCAATGATGATCAGCTACAATCTCATAACAAGCTGTTCTGAGCTTCCACATCGCCGAATCGATCAACTATTCGATGATAATAAGCTACAATCTCATAACAAGCTATTCTGAGCTTCCACATCACCGAATCAATCAACCGTTCGATGATGATGAGTTGTAATCTCATAACAAGCTGTTCTGAGCTTCCACATCGCCGAATCGATCAACCCTTCGATGACAATGAGTTGTAATCTCATAACAAGCCATTCTAAGGTTCCACATCACCGAATCGGTCAACCATTCGATGATAATCAGCTGCAATCTCATAACAAGCTATTCTGAGCTTCCACATCACTGAATCAATCAACCGTTTTATGATGATCAGCTACAATCTCATAACAAGCTATTCTGAGCTTCCACATCGTTGAATCGATCAACCGTTTGATGATAATGAGTTGTAATCTCATAACAAGCCATTTTGAGCTTCCACATCGCTAAATTGATCTACCGTTCGATGATAATCAGCTACAATCTCATAACAAGATGTTCTGAGCTTCCACATCACCGAATCGATGAACCATTCGATGATGATGATTTGTAATCTCATAACAAGCTGTTCTGAGCTTCCACATCGCTGAATCAATCAACTGTTCGATGAAAATGAGTTGTAATCTCATAACAAGCCGTTCTGAGCTTCCACATCACCGAATCGATCAACCGTTCGATGATAATCAGCTGCAATCTCATAACAAGTTGTTTTGAGCTTCCACATCGCCGAATCGATCAACCGTTCGATGATGATGAGTTGTAATCTCATAACAAGCTATTCTGAGCTTCCACATCACCGAATCGATCAACCGTTCGATGACAATGAGTTGTAATCTCA
>MU221334.1:0-11647 GCA_018584345.1 Thuja plicata
GTGAAACTTAAAACTATAAAGAAATGAAACATAAACACATAACACATGGATTTTTAATGTGGAAACCCTGTTAAGGGAAAAACCACTGGGACCGATACCCCAAATTTTCACTCTTCTAAAGTGAGCTCTATTAGGATCCAACCCTGTTAAAGGTTACAAACACACTGTTAGGTGTGACCTTGTTAGAGGATTTAGAAAGATAGTTTGTAACTTAGTATCTGGCATCTAATGCTACTATTCTTGATCAAACACTCACTTGGCCTGTCAATAGGCATCGGGCATATCTAATGCTAATTTGTATGAACAAAATTTTTGATACTCCTTGGGATGTATCTCAATTATAGAAGATTGTTAAGTTCTACTCGGTTAAGAGACTTGATGGTTCAATGGTTAAACTGAAACATTAAAGTGATCTGTTCACATATACAACTTGAATTGTAGATTTTTAGATCTATTTTAAGTACATTACCTCTTTGATCAATATTGTCAATTCAATACCTTTTCTCCACACTATTCTACTCTATGATGTTGTCTCACTATTTGTGGGTGTCTGCAGAATCTATCTCTTTCCTTAGCTTGTTGATCAGAACTACATGAAGACTTTCTTCTCCTTCAGATTCTCTTTAGCATCTTTCCTCTTTTCTCTTCTTCACCCCACAATTCATAATGAATTAGGTTTGTCTCTTTATAGACTTGATTTTACCTTTTCTTGGCTTTCTTGATCTTGGCGTGTTCCATAATTCTTTCCAATAGATTTAAATAAAATGTCCAGTCTTATCTCGTAGAGATCTTCTTGCCAACTGGACAAAGCAGCTTTAAATCAATTACTTATCTTTGACATTATCTAGATGATTAAAACAATGATAAGTATTAGTTAACTCTATATATAGCTCTTAAAAACTAAGCATTTTTTCATTTGTGAACTCTCTGTTCTGTCAGTCAACACTTCAGCTAGTCATCAGTGATAACTGACTGTTCCGTCGCTGTGACTTCGATTGTCTTTGGTAACTCTGTCCATAGGGAAACACTGTACAACTATCCATCGGGTTACTTTATGCTTTTCTCATCGTGCAACACTATGAATTTTCTCATTGGTAATGTTGTGCATTTTCTCATCTGGTCACACTGTGACTTTGATCTTTTACTTTGACCGTCGGTGTGCACTCCATCGGTGTATATAGTAACTTTGTGAATACTTGACTTATATGCATTACTGATAGCATAACCTTTGATTCATCGGTTATTTAAAGTCTTTGGTAGTATTTCTATGACCATATAGATTATATCAAGTTGACATCAATGAAAATACAATATATTAACTGATTTAATACCTTACATGATCATCAACTTAACATCTTCAAACATTCAATCAGTTACATGTCATCAGTATCTACCTTTGCCTCTCTGCAATCTTCTTTCCATTAGTGCTTCAATCTCATCAAGTCCTTGGTCATCACTATCACTATCACTATCATTCCTCATAGTGTGTTTATGACTTGACTTACTTATTTTCAAAGAAGATTTGAATGCAGACTCTATAGATGGTAAGACACTGTTATCAAAGTTATTCATCTCAAATGAAATCAGTCTACCAATAAGACTATCTAGAGTAACATTATTGTTTCTAACTGCTCTCATTTCTTGTATAATAGATACTCTAATAGCATACATAGATAGTAAGGTTCTTAGGATTTTACTTACCACTATCTCTTCTTCATGTACACCCCCAACTCCTCAGATGACATTGACTATCTCTTTTATTCTGCAGCTATACTGAGTGATATTTTCTCCTTCTTTCATCCTTAGGTCGTCAAGCCTCCCTCTTAGACTTTATGCCTTATCTCTTAGTACATTAGCATCTCCTCCATGTACCAACTTCAATTGATCCCACATTTTCTTTGCAGAGGTGTAGGTTTTGACATCTTCAAACTTAGCATCAGAGAGTGAGGAAGCAAGCTCTATCATCATGCAATTATGCTCATGTTTTTATCTTAATTTATCAAGTGTGTGAGGTCTTGTAGGAAACACATATTAAGTATCTAGGTGTTGAGTAACATCATTACCAATACCTAATAGGTGGAGTCTTATTCTTCTTTTCCATGATGCAAATTTGTCTTTATTCAACTTGGGCACATCTCGTTTGTTCATCTTGTGATCTTTTGCTTGAGCTGTTAAACTCTCTTTCTAAGCACACAAGCTTTGATACCAATTGTTAGAATAACTGAGAGGGGGGGTGACTCAGTGACCTCAAAAATATTCTAATAACTTAACCCAAAAACTTAGTACCACAATATTAAGCCTCTAGTTATCTTCAGTCCTAAAAGATGAATGCCATGAAATAATCCTAACAAATAACTAGTGCTTGGAGTTCACTGTTAAACCTTATTCTTATTGTTGACCGATTAGCAGTCTTTCATTTACCAAAATATAGTAAATTACTTAATGTATACTGATCAATCCAGATTTAGTTATGTGTAATGAAACATACTAAAGTAATGACTCATAAACACATTGACACATAGATTTTTAATGTGGAAACCATGTTAAAGGAAAAACTAATTGGGATCGATAACCCAAAATTTTCACTCTTCTAAAGTGAGCTTAGTGAAGAGACAAACCTATTAAAGGTTACAAACACATTGTTAGGTGCAACCTTGTTAGAGGATTTAAAGAGAATAGTTTGTCACTTGATATTTGGCATCTCTATGCTACCTTTTATGACCAAACCCAATGTAGTTTTTCAATTGGTATCTAACATCTCTATGCTACCTTTTATGACCAAACCCAATGTAGTTTTTCAATTGGTATCTAGAATCTCTATGCTATCTTCATGACCAAACTTTTTGATAATCCTTGGGATGTATCTCAATATATAAAGGATTGTTAAGTCCTACTCAGTTAAGATACTTTCTGATTCAATGGTTAAATTGAAATAGTAAATGATCTGTTCACATATACAACTATAGACTTGCAAATTTTTAGATCTATTGTAAGCTCATAGTACCTTTCTAATCAATGTATCTTTTCAATAAATTTTCTCCACTTCTTTCTTCTTAGTGATTTTGTACTTTGTTTCTCGGTATCCATAGAATTAGCTATGTTCTTTAGCTTGATTGAGCGGGTCTAATTGAATTCTTTCTTCATTAGTTTCTCTTCAGCATTCTCTTCTCTATTCACTCCCCTAATTCATAATGAATTAGATTATCTCTTTATAGACATGATTCAACCATTTCTAAGTTCTTAACTTTATTTTTCTTAGCGTGACCCACAATTCTAGCCAATCTTGATGAAAAGCTTTACTTCACTTTTATCCCATAGATTTCTCTTTAACAATTGGAATAAAACTGCTTTAAAACTCTCTCTTATCTCTGGCTTCTAACCTGTCGATGAAAATAATATTAACAACTAGTTAACTCTTTCTTTAGCTCTTGCTAGCTAAGTCTTTTTTTGTTTTTGAACTTTAGTTCTTTTTGGGGTTTTAACTCTTTGTTAGCTTGATTAACACTTTAGTTCTCTTTGGGTATCTTCATTGTGGTTGTCTTTCTATCGGGTAACATTGTGAAGTTCTGTCTGTTAGTAATGCTTGTGATTCTTCTTGTCAGTAATGCTTGTCAAGTTTCTTTCTCGTGCATAACTATGACTTTTCTCTCAGGGTTCTCTATCTATCGGTGTACATTTCTCGTTAGTGTCTGCTGTCACTTTGTGAATATTGAAATTTTATGCATTACTGATAGCATAACCTTTATCTCTCTAGTTATTTGAAGTATTTGACACTTTGTATATAACCAATTAGATTATATCAAGTTGACATCAATTCCAATACAATCCATTAAATGATTTAATGTCTTGCATTATCCTTCTGCATTTTGATGATCATCAACTTAACATCTTCAAACATTCAATTAGTTATGGTTCTCCAAAAGCCCGACCATGTCATGTGTAAGAATTGTCAAAAAGGTAAAATGACAAAGTCTAGTTTTAAGAGCAAGACCTACACATCCAATACTATTATAGAATTATTCCATACTAAATTATGTGGACCAATAAGAACAAAGAGATACTATGGTGATTGATATTTAATTCTATTTGTTGATGATTATTCTAGGATGATGGTTGTTATGTTATTAAAAGATAAATTAGAAGCATTTAAGATGTTGAAATGGTATAAAGCCATAGTTGAAAAAAAAAGTGGAAAAGAACTGAAATGTATGAGATCAGATAGAGGAGGAGAATTTATCTCTAATGAATTTACTAACTTTTGTAATGAGCATGGAATTAAAAGACTAGTTTCTACACTGAGAACACCATAGCAAAATGGGATTGCTGAAAGAAGAAATAGATTAATTTTTGATTGTTATAGAAAACTAATAATTGAAAAAGGCATCACACAAACATTCTAGAGAGAAGCTGTCAGTATTGTTGTCTATACACTAAATAGATTTCAATTAAAGAAAGGTAGCAATAAGACACCCTGTAGGCTATGGTATGGATACACACCTAATGTAAGTTACTTTAGAATTTTTGGAAGTCAATGTTATATATTGAAAGATGAGAGAAATTGAAATCTTGACTCCAAAGGTGATCAAGGAATATTTCTAGGTTATTCTACCAAAAGCAAGGCTTATAAGTGTCTTAACAAGTGCTCTAACAAAATCATTAAAAGTGCAAATGTTAAAGTGGATGAATTTGTTGAGAAAAATGATGAGGAAAGAAGAAAGGAACCATAAGACTACAATAGGTTTGTCTACAGTGAAGAGCCTGACACTCTGCCTGAGCAATAGTGTATCGCTACCAATCAATAGAACAATGCACCTGAGCATTAGGCTGCAAACACCAAAAATTGGGAAATTGCTCACAATGATGTACTAAGTGATAAAGATCAAAATGAGCGTCAAGATGATGATCAAAAGGATGTAGAGATATCTGATCCTATACTTACCAAGTATGTTAGAAGACACCATCCACAAAACCATATCATAGGAGACAAAAAAGCTAGAATGAGAACAAGAAGAAAGTCACTAAACACTAGATGTTTAATTTTTGATTTTGAGCCTAAATCTATTAATACTGCACTTGAGAATCAGGAATGGGTTAGTACAATGAATGAAGAGATTGAAAATTTTGAGAAGAAAAAAATATGGACATTAGTACCTAGACTAAATTTCAAGAATGTCATTGGTACCAAATGGATGTCCAGAAACAAACTGAATGAGAATGGAGAAGTCACAAGGAACAAAACAAGATTAGTATGCAAAGGGTATGCACAAGAAGAAGGTATTGACTATGGAGAAAACTTTGCACCCATTGCTAGACTAGAAGGAGTAGGAATTATACTTGCTTATGTTGCCTACAAAGGATTCAAGGTATACCAAATAGATGCCAAATCTACATTCCTAAATGGAAAACTAGAAGAAGAGGTATACATTGAACAACCTAAAGGGTTTGTTTATCCTAACAAGAGGAACATAGTATGTAGACTACACAAAGCCTTGTATGGATTGAAAAAAGCATTGAGAGCATGGTATGAAAGAATTCACTCTTATCTCATTAGTATTAGATTTGTAAGAACAAGTGATAGCAGTAATCTGTATTTAAAAGAATATATTGATGATAAGATCTTGATTGCTTAAATATTTTTTGATGATATCATATTTGGAGGTAAGGATATGTCATGCAAATCATTTTTGGATGAAATGAGAAAAGATTTTGAGATGTCAATGTTTGGGGAGATCAAATTCTTTCTTGGTCTACAGATTCTTCAACAGAATGAAGGCATCTATATCATAATCCAAATACATCAAATAAGTGTTGAATATATTCAAGATGGAATATTCTAAACTAGTTGGAACACCTATGGCAATCAGATGCAAACTGATAAAAGAGGACAAGTCAACTAAGGTAAATCAGACCTTATATAGATCAATGATTGGAAAAATAATGTATGTTGTACATACTAGACTAGATATAACACATGGAGTTGGAATAGTTTCAAGATTCTCTGCTAATCCCAAGGAATCACACATGATTGCTGTCAAAATAATTTTGAGATATCTAAAGAATACCCAAGACTATGGTCTGTGGTATAATAAAGAAGGAAAATTTGAGCTTCAAGTCTATACAAATGTTGATTGGGCTGGGAAAATAGATGATAGAAAGAGCACAATAGGAGGAGCATTATTTATGGGTGACATAATTTTCACATGGATAAGCAAAAAGCAAGGATGCATCTCGCAATCTAATACAAAAGTAGAATATGTGGTTGGTTCTATAAATTTCTCTAACATTGCATGGATCAAGAAATTACTGGAAGACATGAATATTAAAATTATTGAACCAATGATTATCTATTGTAATAATACAAGTGTAATAAACATTTCAAAGAACCCTATCATGCATGCTAAGATAAAGCATATTGCTATCAAGTATCATTACTTGAGGGAACAAGTGCAAGAAAAATAAGTGACACTGGAATATGTGCAATCCAAAGAATAGTTAGTAGACATATTCACAAAGACATTGAAAAAAGATACATTTGAGTACCTGAGGAATAGACTAGGGGTCCAACCCTTGTCTACTGGTCATTAAGCTGACTAGGAGGCTGCATCAGCCTACATATTATCAGAAGATCAATCATGTTGATTCAAGCTAAGAATGGACTACAATGATATATCAGTACACAAAAAGGTACTTATCTGCACTGAACAACAAAGATATTGTTTTCCAATACAGAGCTATATTGCTAATGGAAAGGAAATTCAAGGAATATATTATGCAAAGAGATATTATATGTTTGACATTGTTGTCAAAGGGAGAGAGATATGCACATGAAATATCCATCAAGGAAAAGAACATCATGAGGGAGAGAATATATCCATCTAAAATATCAAAATATAAGGGAGAAAGATCAAATGACATATCCATCAGGGAGAGGAACAGTCAAAGGGAGAGAAAAGATCAGAAAAATAATTTTCTACAAAGGGAGAGAATTGGACAAAAGTTAAGAATGCATATCTATCCAGAAAAGGGAGAAGAGATTCTGCAACAAAGGGATAGACATAATCAAAATTTCTACATCTATCCATGAAAGGAAAGAAGAAAGTACTCTGAAAGAATCAAATCTAAGCTAGAAAAGCTTACTGAGAGTTAGATATTTGAATTGGTTATAGAACAATAAGTTTTTTACAGATTGATAAACTACAACTAATATATTTCATATTGTGTTAGCAGTATGTTTCCATCAATGCCAAAGGGAGAGATTGATGAACTATAACTGATTGAATGTTTGAAGATGACAAAGTTGATGATCACCAAGATGGAGAAAGTAAATGCAAGACGTTAAATCAGTTAATGTATTGTATTTTCATTGATGTCAACTTGATATAGTATGATTTCTCATACACATATTGTTACAATACTTAAAGATCTGAAGAGAGAAATTTTTTATCATCGGTAATCATATACACTGAGTGACAGTGAACCTCAAACATAGAATTTCACAGTATTACTTGACAGGAAATGTTACCTGAGCAAGCATTACCGAGATAACTGCAGTTGTCACCGAACATAGCTGAAGTTAATACCTGAGCTATCTACAGTAGTCACCGAGCACAACTGAAGTGTCGATCGATGGGAACTGAAGTTAGGAAAATGATAAAACAAATTAGCTGGCAGGAGCTAAAGATAGAGTTAACTGATTGTTTACTTTGTTTTCATCGACCAGTTAAAAGCTAAAGATAAGAAGGAGATTTAAAGCATGTTTTATTCTAGAAAACAAGGAGAGATTTATAGAATAAAACTAAAGCAAGCATGTCAAGCTTTACGGATCAAGAAGTGATCAACGAAGAAAATAAGAAAGACAGAAGAATGGTGAAATCATGTCTATATAAAGAGACAAGTAATTCATTATCAAAAAGAGAGAGGAATGCTGAAGAGAATTCTAGTGAATATAAAATTATTCATGAAGACCTGATCATACAAGCTAAAGAACAGAGCTAAGGAATTCTGTAGACACCAAGCAACAAAGAAGAAATATCATTCACCGAGAAGAAAGAAGTGGAGAAAAGGAATTGAAGAGAACAGTGATCAGAAGAGGGTTGGCTCTTCACCGAGCTCACTTTAGAAGAGTGAAAATTTTGGGTTGTTGGTCCCAAGTGGGTTTTCCCCTAACAGAGTTTCCACGTTAAAAATCCATCTGTCAAATGTGTATATGGTTCATTGCTTTGATGTTTTTCTTTACACATTACTAAAATAGGATTGATCGATAAACACTAAGTTATTTACTGTATTTCGGTAAAGGCTAGGAAAAGATAAACTACTATTTGGTAAAACTTAAGAAAAAGGATAAATAGTATATTTTGAGTAGTATATATTTGATAAGATTATTTGAAGGCATACATCTTGTAGGACTGAAGATAACTAGAGGTTTATATATGTGGTATAAATTTTTGCATGAATTATTGGATTACTTTTTGAGGCCACTGATTCACCCCCCCCACTCTTAGTTATTCTAACATACATTGATCCTAGCTATTACAGATTTTACAAGTCTATTGTTGTTTTAGAATCATGTGTTTCTTGCTGCAACAAATGATTAAACCACAAATATCTTTAGTTTTTTTGTATATTGTTGCCCTTTTCTAATCTCATGCTCCATACAAGTTGATGTACAATAGATAAGTCAACCACTATCTAATATCTCTCTATTGTGATTGATTGTCCTTTATGAGGTTGTGTGTGTAGTGGTGTTGTTATCTCATGCTTCATGATGTTTGAGGATTACTATAGAATGAGTCATTATAGTATCATACTCCCTATATGTTTCATCTCATGATCAATAACAATTAAGGATCAATAAGTAGTTATCCCCTACTTATTATTCTCTTGTTACTATTGAGCATTCATATAAGATCATGTTATTTATGTTAATGCCAGTCATGGATTTATTGTGTGTATTTGAGGGCATTAAGGGAATCTCCCCCTTGGTTTTGAATAACATAAATTATAGAGGGATAGTTCAAAATCCTTGTCAGTTGACCCAGTCCTCTTAAGTAGTTTAAAAATTTGAGTTGGAAACTCTTTAAATTTTTTTGAAGAGTGTACTGGTAGCCTTAGTGGCATAAAACCTTTTTATGAACCAACAAGATGGTGAATCTACTAGGGAAGAGATGCAAATGAATTTTTTGAACTTGTCTTGGAATCTCTGGTGTTTTAATATTTAGATCATTTAACCCATTTGATTTAACCTTTCTGGATCATCAACAAGATGGCGATTCTTATGGGGAAGAGATGCAAATGAATCTAGCGAATGTGTCTTTCTCTGGTGTTTTAATATTCATATCATTTAACCCATTTTGAGTTAGCCTATCTGAGTCACCAACAAGACTAAGACTCTGGTATAAATTACCAACAAAGTTTAGGTGAGATACTCCATGTTTTTCTGAATTAATTTGATGTAGAACCCTCTATTATCCTCTTAAGGAACCCAACTCAAGTTGAGGATTATACAAGTGTCTTGCAACTCACTCAAGGAGTTAGGCTCAACTAGAGTGCTCTGACTTTAGACAACCAACACATTAGACATTTTGAACAAACTCACTTCCTCTGATCTTCTATTCCAACTTCTCTTAACACCATCCCTAACTTTAGGCTACACTCTTGTCCTTAGACACAACTCACAATCTCTTGAACTAACCAAATATTTAATCCCACACATCTAAATGATTCTAACCTTTCCAAATGCATTAAAACATTCTAAAGGATATGAGTATAGGTTACCAACCCTTCCATGGTTTTGTTTCAACACCTAGTACTCCACTTCCCTTTCTAGGCCTGCCTAGTAGCCCTTTCAAAATAGTAATCTTCCCACAACTCTAAACCCTCCAACCAACCTGAACCATAAAGTAAATTTTTGGATACCCATTTCAGTTACATAAAACATATCTCAACATCATTAAATGAATCCTTGACTGGTGAACAACTCTCTCACTAAACAATCCACAAACTAGGCCTATTAGCCCTCCATTTGCAAAGCAAGTCATACCTCCACTCACTCCTAGGACTCAAGACCCTAAAAAATTATTTTAACATGATTCAAAATAATATATCTTCACATTTTTCTAGTTAGACATGCTCATCTATACTCCTATTCATCAAACCCTTATATTTAGGACTAATAACCTAGGCCTTTGTAGAAAATACCCTTCAACACACCCCTAAACCCCAATATTGGTTCCAACACCTTCAATTACCTTCATATGGATATAAAAATTCATAAAATGTACCCCTTCTTCATTTAAATCTTCTCAACCAATAACTGGTGTTGTGTAGTACACCATTTTTTATGTTTCTCACCCAGGGTAGCCACTGTTCATTGTCTCTTTCACCTTCCCTGTATTCAAACTATTATGGAACACATATAATAAACCTTTGAAATCTCCCACCAATCAAAGGGGTGGGAGAGTTAATTCATGAATGAATACTACAACCCCAAAACACTAACTATGCCCCAAAACCCAGTCACAGTCATAGGTACCAGTCAATTACTCTGCCTTGACTATACCCACGATAGATCACCAGTATGAAATAAAAAAATATTTGTTTATTGAATGAAAATAATTTATAATGATTTATTATACACTAGTATCCACCATCATCCATCCAGTCACATGTATTTACAATAATATAGACTCCCAATACTCTAAAGACCAACTACAACCACTAACTAACTCCAAATTGTCTAATAACAGTCACACAACTGACTGTCATAACAAAGAATGATTAAAATTTGTTGTCAAGTTGAAAACCAATTTTTTCAAATTGAAAAAATGAGTCTAGTGTCCCTTCTAATGACTTTTAAAAGGTTTAAAACAACCTTTTCAACTCACACTAACCTTCTAACCCCCACATGAGCCTTATAGGCCATAATTGCATAAATGCAATTTTGAATGCAATTACATATTTTTGATGACATTAATGGCCATATTATGAGCATAGACATCCTTATAGGTCCTTGACCTTTACATATGACCTTGGATCAACCAAGTGACCCCAAGGTTACATCATTAACTCCTACACCTTGCAATGGCTTACATAGCATCTCTTGTGATCATATTATCAAATGATCAACATCATTACAAAACAAGATGAAAATAAAATGAAGTGACCATTCAAGGTCTATTAAAATGACAAATGATTATAAATGGTATTTTCCCATCTTCCTAGGATCCACAGTGACCCTGATGTACTTCCATGACTCGGGTGTTGACCTTGGTGCTCCTGCACCATACTCCTCAACTTGAAAAATTTCCAAGTCCTCTTGGAAAGCCCTGCAAAGAAATCCTGACCAAATGTATCTCCATGTCCATTAATTTCTCTTGGGCATGTGTATTGTGTCTCTTTATGTCCCATGCTCTCTTGTCTCCTTGAATTCCTTGTGACAGCACCTTTTACCTTACCATGCTTATCCATGCTTGAATCCTTTTGTCCACAACTATTCCCCATTTTCTCATCTACTTCCTTGAAGTTGACATCATGTGCCTTCTTCCTACATCTTCTTTTCTTCCTTTTGTGCTTAGTATCAGGTGACCAAATCAAGAGAAAAAGGAAGAAATAACCTAATCCTTCAACTATGTGACTCTTACCAAACCTT
>MU221348.1:0-18933 GCA_018584345.1 Thuja plicata
TTTTTGCACTCATTCTTGAAATAGTCTACCAAAACTTTTGTGCTCATTAACTCAAAACAATTAAAATTTACATAGACACAAGTAAACCTGAATTTGGACCACTTTTTACACAATAGTTGCAAATTTTGAAAAACCTAAAATTTAATTACACCAATTTTCCAATTGACGCTGCAATTTATTTCCTCATTGAAGCGCTATCATATTATGGTGACACTAACAAAGGAATTTCCATAATTCAAAATAATTTTTTGCAACAAAAAGCAAAAAAATTAAACCATTCAAAGAATCATTTTAAAATCTCTCAATAAATAAACTTTATTTTCCCTCAGTCATGGCTTGATCTCCAATACAAAATTTTATGCCAAAAATATATATTCAATAAAAATATTAATAACTAGAAACAAATAATTATTTTTTATTGGCAACTGTCATCATAATAAACAAGGTGTAAAATGACATCCAAAATCTCCTCCACTAGTATCCATATTAAAACCAACTTCTACAAATTTTTCTCAAAATGAGAATTTACAAATTGGAAATACCTTACAATGTGATGTGAGATACCTGGATGATGCCTCCAATTTAAATTGGGTTTTGTCTAATTTGAGAGAAAATTTATAAGAGTTTCCATCCTTAGGTTTCTAAATTGAGATCCAGACACTCTCAAGCTTCCCAAGAGAAAATAACAAACCAAGCATCCTCAAAATGAAGCTCAAGCTGTTCTTTTAGACCCAATAGATACATCATTTGACATTCCCTTTCATTAGCTTTTTGATTCTTCCTCTCCTATAAATTAATTTTAACTTGAGGGAATTAATAATAAAGTAACTTTATTAAATTATAATTATCTAAACATTAAAGTCACTTTAATTACTTTATTGATTAATTAAATTAGGTTGTCATTAAATATTATTTTTTGATAACTTAAATTTTAATTATTTAATTAATTTCTAATGTCTAAACAAAAGGGACATTACAATATCCTTCTAAATGCATTTCTCTTTTTGTTGTTAAGATTTGTAAGAAAAAATGTACTTTCTCTAGCTAAATTAGTGTTGGGAAGTATTTTCCACACTTTAGTTTTCTTTCAATTGGTTTGAAAGCCTGACCATATTTGGTCTTGTTGTTGGGTAGCAAGCTTTTTATATTGCTCGTAATTTGAGTGAGAGTTTTTGCAAAATATTGGGTGAATAGGCTTTGCGCTTGCGATATCCTACAATTTATCCTTCTAGGGGAAAGTTAGTTACCCAAGATTACAAAACACAAACCCTTCTCTACCTCCAATTAATACAAAGGTTTGGTATGTAGATGGTCTTCCAAGCTGCTTATAAAGGGTTGTTCATATGAACCAATAGCTTAACTGTTAGGGAAGCCCAAACACATTCGAGGAATGACTTGAGTATTATTATAGAACATTTTCCTTTAGCAATCTGGTTGTTTTAAAAACTTTTCTTTGAGACTAGGTGAGAGAAGGGGGAGAGGACTTTTATTAATTCCTCTACAATTATTTTTGAAATTCATTAATGTTGTTTTTAAACTTGTAATTTTATTTTCCATGTAAATGAATCGTGTGCATATATCTAAGTGCAAAGGGATTCACAAGAGCAAGCCATATCTACTTACACTAATAGATCATTTTCCTAATCGAATTCACTTTTGTATTTGTTTAGAATCTCGGTTAATGATAATACAGTCATCACTTGTAGTCCCAATATTATTTTATCATATGGACAAGAAAGCAAGACTTTGTCTCTGAATTATCACTTACCCACACTTGAGAATTTTACATAAAGAGTGATGAAAAATGATAGCTTATTAACTATTGACATATTTTTAGTCCCTATCATTAAGGTAGTCCAGACTAATGTTTTCGATTGCAATTCCAGCATTAGTTTATTACTGGGGAATTGTGCAACATCCACTAAACATATTGTCTGAGGAAATTTTTCTATTAAAGTGACATCAAAAATTTTAGTTTCTTTTTTTCCATTGGTTGCGGACATTTTTCATGGTAGTAGTTTTCTTTTCTCCATTGAAAACAATCCCACATTAACTTCTGCAAAATGTGTGGCCATCACAAACTCAAAGAAATCACCCAAAAAAGTGGGACAATGAGGGTAAACAAGTGGCAGTGAGAACAAATAGGTTAGTAGTACCAAAACAAGCAAGGTAGAATAGTTCTAAAAACATTATAAAAGTCCACCAGGTAGCACTGCAAGTCATATAAATATATTTACATAGGTTGTTGTGAGGAGAGAACTTAAATTATGATATACAGAAGGCACTTGGGTGAATGATGGGTATTGTAGTAACAACAACATCAAGTTTGAGCTTGAAATTAGGGTGTAGGCTAACATACCATATAAAAATAATGAAAAGAAATATGTTTGGGTTCATAAGGACAAAGAAGAGGAAAAGAGAAACAATTAAACATCAGTTTTAAATTAGGCTATGAAATTAGGTTGTAGGTCAACACATCATAGAAAAGAATGGAAAGAATATGTTCAGCCCACAATAAAAGAAGAGGAAGGGAAAAGAACTTTTAAAAAGTTTTTAAAAAATAGAAAGTATGTTTTGTATTTTTTATTTAATTAAATTGAAATAATAGAAAATATATTGAAACAACAATTGAAATGAGGTGAATAGTATATAGATAGATTGACACTTAGAGAAAATAGAGAAGTGAATTAAAAAGTATAATTTTTTTTTTATCTGAAAGGGGTTCTGGTTGAATTCTAATTTTATGAATATCTTAAAAAAATTTCAGGCAATGGTGGAGAAATATGTATTTTAAAAATTGATTTGAAAGTGGTAACTCATCCAATTAAAAATCAAGGAGATGAATGAAAAACATCATTTAAGATTGAAGAAAATTTATTTATGAGTTGTTATGCCATTTAGAGTAGTCAATGTACACTAGCACATTTAGGAGCTCCTCAATACAATATTGAAATCATAGTTGGGTACCTTTCTAATTGTTTATTTCAATGATATTTTGATCTTTTAAAAGAAATAGTCAGTTGTTCATAAATGTTTAAATTATTGGAGCTTTTTGAAGACTGAATTGATTTATTTGAGCTTTGTAATTTCAAATGATGGGTTAAAAATTGACCTTGAAATGATGAAGATAAGTTTATAATGATAAACACCATAAAGCTTGTTCAAGATGATAAGTTTATTTAGATTAGCTAGTTTTTATTGGAAGTTTATTTGAAACTTCAATAGTATATGTGTACTTAAAATAGAGATCATAATGAGATTTAAATGAAGTATAGATAGATAGTTTGAACAATAAAAATATTTTAATTAATAAAAACTAAATCGATAAAACATGTATTATAATTAGCATTGCCTCATTTCAATTCAGTTCTATGTTGATTTTGGTGCTAATGGGACTGTGAAAGACTCCATTTTGAGTCAATAGGAAAGACTCGCAACATATTTAAACCAAAGAAAATTGCAAAATAAAATGTTTACTTTATGATCAATTTATTTATGTCATTGTGTAGGCACTAAAAAAAGTAGAGGAACCTTTTAATTCTAAAGGAGTTTATGTTGTCCATAAATGATAATATATACAATTCATAAACAACCAAGCAAAATCAAATCATAGACATGTGATATGGGTAGAATACCAATATTTGAACAAGCATAATCCATCTTGCATGATAATTTATGGAGGCTTAGATGATGTAAGATCAAAAAAAAATGCTAAGGCAAATGACAAGATACCAAACAAAACAAGTGTCATGTAGTGGCCAATACTAGTCAAAATATTGTGATAGTAATAAAAAGAATATGAACAATTGTTTCAATTAATAGATTGTTAGTTATATAATTTAGAAATAGAAATAGTAAACATAATTTGATTATAATTGTAACTTAAATTATATGGTAAATTGAAATTATATGTATTGTAGTTAATTAAAATTTGCAAAATGAGGTTGTATTAGAAATTAAAATTATGTGTATTATAATTTATTTAATTTAAAAAAAAAATAATGAGGTTGTATTAGAAATACAAATATATATTGTGATATTATGAATTAATTACTTTTCTAACTATACACATTATATGAAAAACTACGGAATGTGAAGAATTGAGGGGGGAAATATCAAAGCATCATTGCAAAAAAATATGTGAAACATTGACACAGTTTTATGTATGTTAGGCAAAGCTAGAATGTGGGAAATTTTGTTTTCCTTACTTTATTTTTTTAAGAACAATACATAGTATAAGGTGAGTAATTATGATTAAAAAAATAAATAAAGTAATACCATCTAACATAAATTAGATTGTTCAAATGTTCCCTTAAAAAAAATAATGATACAAATTATTTTATTGTTAAAAATATTTATTTATCTTTAAAAAATAATTAATCATTTTGTTAAAAAAATGAAGTAATATCGTCCAACTAATTTAGTTAAATGCTATTGAAATTTTTTTTTAAAAAAATTACTACAATTAATTAACATATTTATCAATATATTTATTAATAAAAAGCATATCTATCTAATTCACAGGTAAAAAAAATGTAGTAAATGAAAGAAATGGCTCTGCTCTCGTGCATGAACTTTCGCATATGCATGACTGAATCGCTGGATGCCCAATTTTGGGTTTTTTCAAAGACAAAATATGCTCAGAAGAGCCCTCTTTCTTCTTCGACCTTGTATTCTTTAGGACACAACAATCTACTACATTCTTCTCGAAGTCTTAAGGATGATTTGACGACCTTTTCCCCTAGGGTTTTTCCATGTGAAAGACGCCATCCAATTTTGGAAGACTAATGGATTCCTTCCCACTTACAAAATGCTAAATGGGCTCACCAGCATAACAAATCAGCATCGCTCTCACGCTCTCTAAAACCCTCCTTTTTCTTACCCACCAAAAATAGCTTCTTATGCCTCCGCCCCTGGATTCTGAGCGATATCTGAAAGACCAAAAGTATTCTCCTCCCCACAAGTGAACCAATGCAAATACGCAAAAACCTTCTAGGGTTTGGCACTCTTTGCCTTCCCTTCAACCTAGACAACCCTTTAAACCTTCAAAAATTTTGTCCCCTCCTCAAACACCTTACTCTTCGCTGCATCGGAGAAACCATTCTAAAACCCTACCACAGATGGACATAACCAATTGTCATATATTATTCCCTCCATCCGCGGGGACGCCAAAAAATACAACCCACACTCCCCATCAAAGAAATGCATTTTATGCCAAAAGTTGTTCATCAGAGCATGCAGTTTCCTTGGAGATCGCCAATGGCTTAATGGAAAAAATGCAAGAGATATGTGAATCTTTAGGTGTGATATGCAGATGGAATGGAGTAGGATCCTCCTCTAAAAATATTGCATTCTGGTTAGAATGACAGATGAAAAATCAGGTAAGTATTGTTCTCCATCCTAAAAATTTCATTTTCATGATATGCAGCAACCAAGAAATTAAAGATAAGTTGCTTAGGAAGGATGCTCTAGTTACAAAAATATTAATTTCACAGTGCTAGATTGGGTTCCTTTCTTTAATCCATTTAATTTAAATGATTTTCTATTTGAACGGATCATTATGCTAAAAAACATGCAGTTTGAATTCTTAAATGATGAGCTTCTTAGGAAACTCGACAATCTTTATGGTAAATTCATACAGTTTGTAGATTTGAAATTTATGATTTCTGAAAAGGCAATCATTGTTAGGATAAATTTGAAAAATTAAAATTCTTAAACTAGTAGACATTAAAGGTAACACCTCGACTCACAAAATCAATCCAATTATTTCTTATGCTAACCTAGACATAGATGAACCAACTGAGCTTATCTGCGATGCTGTTCCTTTTCCTATGCTCTCTCCTGCTAATATTTTGAGTATTCCAAACCCTACAACCTAGATATCACTTTCTATGAGGATAGAGGTGGTTTCCTGGTCTCCCCATCCATATCACCAAAGCAAAACTATTCACATTTATAGAATCCCTCCATCAATAAGATCCCTAGCACCGACTATTCGATCTCCGCACCATGTAAAACTCTTTTATACCCCTCTGCACATACCATAAGCCTCCTTGTGATGAATCACCTGAGGCCAGGGAACCCTCCCTTCCATCCCTTATAGTTTCACCTTCCACTATGATAGAGACCTCTTTTCCAGATACATCAATCTTGCCCCCTATTACAGTAACTCCTTTCGGTAATCACCCTATTGAGTCTAAAAGGATTCCTAAACCTAACTGTTCTAGCTTTGCAAATGTTGAGGATGACGAAAACCAACCAAGATTAACACCAAAGGATCTATTATCTGGAAATACCACCCTTGGTAATGAGACAACTGATAAAGAAAAAAATTGAGAAGATGTTAAGATCATAGCTGATTATATTAGGGAATCCTTAACTGATGAATTGATGGATTATTTCTTGGATGAGATCTGCAACATAGAGGAATTGGACTTACAGAGGAAACTCCTCATTGAAGGGATTAAATATGTTGATTATGAGGAAGAGGGGATAGGATTGGAAGAGTGGTTAGTTAATCTAGAAAATCAGGAAATTGGTGATCCTGAATATCTTGGTATTGTTGTCAACAAAGAAAGTCAAGGCTCCCCTGATTGTGCAAAGATTCCAAAGAAGAGGGGGAGGAAACCAAACTCAGAGCTTAGAAATCTGGCTGGTGAAGCAATGGGACAAGTTAAAATCACCTCACTTCTGAATGTTGGGAAGGGGAAGAGCCTTCCCGCGAAGCCATGAATATCCTTACCTAGAATGTTAGGGGCATGAATGCCCTTAACAAGCAGTGAATTATTCAATGATGCATTAAAAATTCTAAATCAGATATTATTGTTATTCAGGAAACTAAAATGGACAAAATAGAAATGTTGAATTTTAAAAAAAGGTTAGGATTTAGAGAACTAGAGGACTCCCCTGCAATTGGGGCTTCAGGAGGTTTAGCAATCATTTGGGACCCTCGTGGCCTCTCAATTAACATATTAGAGATAAGAAAATCATGGATGTGTGCTAAAGTCAATAGTTTTAGAAATAATCTAAGATTTAACATTGTAAATGTATATGGCCCAACCACAAAAAGAGACAAAATAGTAGTATGGTATGAAATCGAGGCTTTCTTTAATCTTCACCCAGACGAATTGTGTTTCATTGGAGGAGATTTTAATGTAATCACAAAAACCATAGAAAAAAGGGGGTAGCAGCTTACTCCCGTTGGTAGCTAAAGACTTCAATTGCTGGAGGGAAAGGTTATCTCTCCTTGAAATCCCTACCGAAGAGAACTCCTTTACATGGAACAATAGAAGAAAAGGCTTCTGTAATATTACGGAAAAACTAGACAGATTTTATCTTAAAGGCAGCCTTATTAACTCCAACTACACCTTTTCAGCCAAAATCCTTCCCATCTCTGGTTCCGATCACTTCTCGATACAGCTCAGTATCCTTATGGAATCAAAACCAAAAAACTGCCCCTTTAAATTTGAACAAGTATGGCTTTGTGATCCTAACATTCTGAATCTGATAGAACAATGGTGGACTGAACCTAACCTAAAAAGATCTAAGATGTACATTGAAGTAAATAAGCTGAAAATAATTAAATGAAAACTACTTGAATGGAACTCTGAAAAATTTGGTAATATCTTTGAATCAAAATTACGTCTTGAAGATGAACTAAAGAAGATTAACTTAAAGGTTATTAAGCTAGGTATGGATGAGGAGATCTACCTAAAAGAAAAAGAGCTCCTTTTAGAATATGAGGAAATGTTAGCCAAAGAATAAATTTTCTAGAGACAGAAATCACGGGATTCTTGGCTAGCAGCAGGAGATAGAAACACAAAAAAATTTCACAACAGTACCAAACAGAGAAGAAGCACCAATAGAATCTCAAGTATTAATGACGTATCAGGATTGAGGATCAAAGATCCCAAAAAGATTGCATGTGAAACATTCCAATACTTTAACCATATATCCTCAATAACTTTGATAGCTCTAATTTGAATAAACAAACTGAATTACTGAAAAACATCCCCAGTGTCATAACTAAACAACACAATAAAATGTCAACAGAAAAGTTCTCGATTGAGGAAATCAAAGCAACACTAATGCAAATGAAACCAGAAAAATCCCCTGGTCCTGATGGATTCTCAGCCATTTTCTTTCATAAATGCTGGAACTTCATTGGAAAAGAGATTATGGAGGCTTTGGAAGGGATCAGAAATTTTGGCCAAATATTGAAAGAAGTCAATAATACCTTCATTGCTCTCATCCCAAAAAAAGAAAAACCTAAGATCCCTAGCGAGCTTAGACCAATTGCACTCTGCAACACGTTATATAATTTACTGACTAAAACTCTGACCCTAAGACTCCAAAAACTCCTTCCTTTGATTATTAGTGAGGAATAGACTGGCTTTGTCCCGGGTAGATCCATCTTCAATGGAGTCATCATAGCCAATGAAGCTATCCATTCTGTCCAAATGAGAAAATTTTTGAGTATGCTCATTAAGCTTGATATACAAAAGGCGTATGATAAGGTAGATTGGAGATTCCTCTATAAATGCCTAGAGGCTTTTGGATTTTCCAAAATTTGTATCAACCTAATCTTTGAATGTATCTCCACCCCTATGATCTTGATCCTTATTAACGGGACTCTAGAAGGATTCTTTAGCATATCCAGAGGATTGAGGTAGGGTGACCTTATTTCCCCGTTTTTATTTATTATCACGGTTGAAGTCCTAGGGCGTACTATTTCTAAGGAAAGAGAGTTGGTCTCTCTGGAAGGTATAGCTATAACTAACTTAGATCCTACCACTCACCAACAATTTGTAGATGACACTATGTTGTATGGTGTGAGCAATAGAACAGAAGCTAGATCCTTTTCTAGAATTCTAGAAACTTACTCCTTGGCCTCTTGTCAAGAAATGAATCAGAATAAATCTGAAGTTTTCTTCTTTAACACAAACACAACAATGGAATCAGATATATGTCATATACTCAATTTTAAAAAATCTACACTCTCATGTAAATACTTGGGCCTCCCCTTAGAGAAAAGAAGCTTATCCTCTACTTTATGGAATCCCACAGTAGACAAAATTTAAAAAAAAATGCTCTCATGGAAAGGAAGATGGCTCTCCTCTGATGGGAGAGCCACCATGGTCAGATCTATGTTGGTAGCTATGCCAACTTAATAGCTTTCTTGTATTCAGCTCCCCTCAACCAAACAAAATGAATTGAACAAGCATCTAAGGACTTTCTTCTGGTAGGGAAGCAGGGATAAGAACAAAATCCCCCAGATTTCTTGGGACAAAGTTTACTGCCCTAAGGATGAAGGTGGTGCGGGCTTAAAAAACATCAGTGACCAAGGGAAAGCCTTGGGTGCCAAGTTAATTTGGAGAATGTACAAGAATTCAGAGTCTAAATGGGTGAAGATTCTAACATCAAAATATTTATCTGAGAACTCCGCCATTAATATTTTTAAAGAAGGCAACCCCCCAAGGGCTCTAGAATCTGGAACTTTATGCAGGAATGTCAACACATCATCATGGAAAAACTCACCTGGAACCTAGGTACTGGCGATGAAGCTCCCTTCTAGACAGACTCATGGGGGGGATATAACATTTTGGAAAAATAATTAAACAAATCAACTCTTAAAGACCGCTTAGAATCTAGGATAGGCACTCACTTTAGAAATTACATTTCCTTCAATGGGGAAGAATGAACTTGGAGATCTTTTAAAGAGATAGGTATATCATCTAAAGAGGAAATTTTTTTAACAGATATTCTTAGAAAGAGAAAAGTTATACTAAACAATGATAAAGATAGGCTGGTTTGGGATGGCTCAAAAAATAGAGAATACAACACAAAAGAGGGATACAACCTTATTATCAAACACCACAATTGACCTAAGACCAACATTCCTATAAACTTATGCTGGGACAAAAACTATCTCCCTAAAGATGGTTTTTTCTCCTAGCTGGCCCTCAGTTATAGACTCCTCACTGCAGACAAATTTAAAAGAATGGGGTTCTCAGGACCTAGCAGATGCTATCTTTGTGAAAACTAGGAAGAAGACACATACCACTTATTCCTTAAATACCCCTTCACTTACCACTGCTGGAAATGGCTCTCTAAGAATATTGGGTGGCTTACTGCCTTCCCTAATTCCCTCTTGGCTATGCTTCAAGGATGGCCTGCTATAAAAAAGGGAGTATTTATGCAAATTTATGGATTGTTTCCCCCTCAATTCTCGTTTGGTAAATTTGGAAAGAGAGAAATAGGAGAATTTTTAAAGGAAGAGAAAATGGATCACAAACAGATTATTAACAAAATTGAAGCAACTATCATAGAAACTATCAACTCTAAAATTGCTAAACTTCAAAACATGGATCTTCACATGAGTCACTAGGATGAAAAAATACGAGGGAACTAGATTGGACTAGCTCTACCTCCCTTTATTGGAGTAGGTAATTCTAAGAAGGCATTGAAAAGGAAAGAATGCAAATGGTCCTTACCTTCTGAAGGCTGGTTCAAACTTAACTTCGATGGTGCTTCCTAGGGAAGCCCTGGAGAAGCAGGAATTGGGTGTAGCATTCACAATAGAAAAGGCTCAGAAATTTCCACTTTGGCTACCCCCATTGGATTTGAGACAAACAATTGGGCTGAAATGACGTCTCTAGTTAGAGGTCTCCAAAAATGCAAAAACTTAGGAATAGATTTTTGGAAGTTGAAGGGGATTCAACAATTATTATTAACACCTTAAGGAAAGGAAATATGCCTAACTGGAAACTAAATTCCCTACTATCCCAGGCTCTAACCCTATGTCAGTCCTTCAAAAAGAAAACCATGAACCACATCTATCAAGAAGGCAGTCTTAGGGCAGACGAACTGGCTAACCTAGGGGCAGATGACACCACCTTATCTTAGGCTATACCTAGGGGTGAAACCCAAAACCAATTAGATTATCCTTCTATCAAAATCCCTTTCTTTAACTTATAGTAATTGACATATAAATTTATACACATATATGTCTATATATAGGTAAGTATGTATGTATGTATGTAGGCATGTATGTATGTATGTATGCATGTATGTATGTATGTACATATGTAAGTATGTATATATGTATGTATATTTGTATATATGTATGTTTGTTTGTATGTACGTATGTAGGTACATATATAGCTATACATATGCATATAATTACACTAGCTTATCCCTTTTTTGCACACACATTTATTTTCATTCACATCCATACATACTTATATTAAGCCATTAATATGCACTCACTTATATACATATTCACATATTTTTACTTATATATATATATATATATATACACACACACACTGTTCTATATTGTTTTTTTTTTGTTTTTGGTCGGTAATAGTGTTTTTTTGTATTGATAGAATAAAAAGATTACATTATACCTTTAGTAGCTATAAAAAGCTTTAAACTATTTCATCTACAGGAGTCATCACTCCTTTACAATATCAAACTTTCATCCTACCTATCTGAAAAATAGTCTATATGCATATGACAATTTTAAAATATTACAGAGGCAGACCAGAAATCATTGACATTACAAGTATAAAAATTGAGGCTCTTTAAGCCTAATAACCATGGCTACTGTGACTAATCCGAATACTATGCATCGCAGATCATAGGAATATCTGTGCAAAAACAACAGCAAAAAGAAACTTCCACCTTAAAAAAATGTGGGCAGATGCATATTCCTCCGAGCTTTCAGCGCTCCCACAACTTCAGACTTTCCCCGACAATTCATTGCCTCTGCCAACTATTACTTCAAAAAGGGTTCCTCAAAAAACTATATGGAAAGATTTCTACAGTAAATCAACCTTCCTTCTACCACACTCATGAGGATTCCTCTTTTTCAGCAGGTTCACCAGAATTGCTACTACCTGAGCATTGATTATTAGGGTATGATTCCTCAATTCTTCCTTCATCTCATTCCATCCTTCCACTACTTTTTGATATATGTAAGGTTTTTCCACTCATGCTTTCCATCTCAGAAAGGGAATAAGCCCATAGAGCCAAGTGTCATCTTCATCCTTGAAACACTCTGAGATATCTTGCCCAATGTCGGGCACTGACCATTCCAAAATTGACTCCAGGTCACCTAAAATGTCCTTCTCAAATAGAGTGTTGCTGATTCAGCCCACTTCATTAGTGCTTTCCAAGATTTCTAAACCCCAGGCCATAAAAATTGAGATGACATCCAGATTAGTCCTTCTTTTCACCTTCCTGCTTTGGAATTGTGTTCTGATAACTTTCAGAACACTAGATATCATCCTTTCCGATTTTACCTTCAGCAACCCTTTAATTATTTCATGACTGACTGGGCCTTTCAAGGCCTTCATCTGCTTCTCAGAATTGAGACTAAAGTTAGCTTCCATTCTCACTGTTGATTTACCAATGCCACCACACTGCAATTTGAAAAAAATTGAAACATTGCGCTGGTTTTAAAGACCCAGTGAAGTGACTTGCTCTGCCTTCACTAAAATTTGTGTGAAGTGACATTTCTTTCCATTTTACAACTTGCACCATAAATGCTCCTCAAAGCAATAACTAATCACATCATCTTGTTGTCCTTCTGAAATCATTACCTTTTGGTAATTGATCCCACAATGAAGCCCTCTTAATACTTCGAGAAAGACGGATGGTCAAATATTACATATTTTAAATTTAAAGACTAGATTGCCTTTATTTGAAAAGGTGGTGGCATTAATAGAAGTTGATTAAAATCCCTTACACATTTAGACTTAAATCACATAAGTTGAGAGTAGAAAAATTATCGAAAATCTGATCATTTCTTTTCTCAAAGGTAGCTGCCCAATTCGCAACCTTATCTGCCTCAGTATTTCCCTCACATAGAGTGTGAGAAATTTTAAATTCCTTATACTCCTACAAGCATTCATTGATTTCTATGATAATGCTATTGACATACCAGGTGTTAGATTGATTCTTTTTTATTTCCTTGATTATTATTTTAGAATCCCCTTCTAAATGGATTTTTTCCACCCCTAACACCTTACCCACTTTTAAAGCTAATAGTGTTGCTTAAGCCTCTGCAACTTAGATCCATCTTCTAACCTTTTAGGTGCTAAGGCTAGCAACTCACCTTTATAGTTCCTGGAAATGGCTCCTGCTCCAGATGTCCCAGGGTTTCCTTTTGATGAGCCGTCAAAGTTAATTTTTATCCAACCTGAATCCAAAGGAACCCATCTAACATCGTCTCTGCAAGTTTTAATCATTCCTGATTAATTCCCATTAATTTTATACCTTATCTTAATCCCTGTCCAATGACGTTTTATTAAGCTATCCCATTTTGTAAAGATGGTATTAGCCTTTAATTTTCTGACTGTCGAGCTCATGACTTATTCTATACTCACATCAATCCTATGGAAAATTCTCTCTACTAATTCTGACACTTCTCTGAAAACCCTTCGGTTCCTCTCCTTCCATATTTCCCAGATGAAAATTGCAGGACAGATAGTCCAAATTCTTGAAAGATTAGATTTCCAAGGGGGGTATACCATCCTTTGAAAATATCCAAAATAGAATAAGGCAGAGGGCCTATGAAGTCTAGTCTTAACTTAATCCTTTCCCAACATTGATGAGAGAAATCACATTGAGCTAAAAGATGATTTACATCCTCATTAGCATGTTCACACAATGGGCATCTTCAAGTGCCTATGAATCCATACTTCCTTCTCCTAGCATCTGTAAGAATCCTATTTTGGATGGCTAACCAAGCAAATGCCCCTGCTTTAGGTAAGCCAAATTTACTCCAGCAAAGTTGAAAGGGCTAATCCATCTTATTCTCCTCCCTTGCTAGAAGGTGATAGCCCAATTTTGTAGAGTAATTACCACTCTTTGCAGCACACCATATAATGTGATCCTTCTTATTTACCAGGGATAGAGGTCTTGCTATAAAAATTTCATTCATTTCAGAGCATAATTCTACTCCTAGGCCTGTAGTAGTTGTCTCCTTCCAACCCCATTTTTGTCCTAAAGTTCCATGTTTTAGCACCATGTAATCTTTAACCTTATCTCCCCATAACTCCTTAAAGTTATTAATAAGTTCCCTAGAGTGCAAAATTTTTGTCAGTGTTGGTCTGCCATTACATGAGTCCTCCCAGAATAGTGCATTCTATCCATCTCCCACTTGCTAGGATAAATGATTAGTTACAAGAGGTCTGCATTCTAAAATGAAGTTCCAAACTAAGGAACCCTTGGGAGGATTTTGCACTGTGAGAATTCATCGTTCATCTTCATAATCTAGGTATTTAGCTATTAGAATTCTAACCCAGAGTTGAGAAGGGTTGGTGTAGATATCCCATACAAGTTTAGCTCCTAAGGCTTTGTTAATCAATTGCCACTTATGGAGCCCAACACCTCCATTAATATTTTAAGTGCATATAGTATCCCATGCAACTAATGGTATTTTTTCTTCTTCTTGACCAGCATTCCAAAGGAATTTGTGCATATGTTGTTCAATATATCTCAACACCTTAATTGGGATCTTGAGGTAACTCATAGAAGATATAGGAATGGCTGAAATAACTGATTGGAGCATTGGAATGCGCCCAACATAGGAGAGCCATTTACCTTTCCAGCTTTCTATTTTCTTAACACAACTATCTATTAAATCTTTCCATAAAATTGCTTTTGAGGACCCTGCAAAAAGAGGAATGCCTAAATACTTATTGGGGAGAGAACCAACTTTCATCCCAAGGATCCTGGTAATATGTTGTTGTGTCGGGAGATTAGTATTAAAAAATGTAATCTCTGACTTCTCCCAATTTACAGCCTGCCCTGAGGCCTTACTATAAGATTTAATAACTCTAGCTTCACGGACTGAGGCTTCTCCCATGAGATAAGCATCATCTATAAATTGTAGATGAGTCATAGCATCTAGACCCCTAGCCACTTTGAGGCCTTTCCAATCATTTAACATTTTGGCTTTATTGATGGATCTGCTAAGTGCTTCGGCTAAGATGATGAACAGGAATGGAGAGAGAGGGTCTCCCTGCCTAATGTCAGTAGAAGTATCAAAAAAACCTTGGGGGCTGCCATTCAACAATATTGACAACCTAATGGTTGACATGCAGCTGTATACCCAGTCACACCATGCCTTTCCAAAACCAAATTTGTTGAGGACCTTAATCAGAAAGCTTCTATTCACACTATCATAAGCTTTCCTTATGTCTAATTTCACCATCATACTAGCAGATTTTCTAGTTTTTATAGAATGAATGGCCTCATGCACTACAATTATTCCTTCATAAATAAAGTGCCCTGGAGAAAATCTTCTCTATTCTTTTGAGATCAAGGTAGGTAGCACCACTTTTAGTCTATTAGCCATTACTTTATAGATCATGTTACATAGGCAAATTGGTCTAAAATCATCAAAGCATTCCTTCTTTCCTTTCTTTGGGATTAAAGTCAGAAAAGTGTTATTAAAATCTTTGAAAATGAAACCGCCTCTCCTGGATTCCTCAACCACTTCACACAACTCTCTTCCCATAAAATGCCATGCTTTTGGAAAAATAAGGCAGGGAAACCATCTGGCCCCAGAGCTTTATCACTCTTCATATTAAAAAGGGCCTTTTTTACTTCAAATTCATTGATGTTGTACATAAGCCACTTATTTTGTTCTATAGAGATAAGCTTAGGGATTACCTCTAAAAATTCCTCTGACTCCTCCCCTTCCTCTACTTCCTTTGCAAAGATCGCAAAAAAAGTGCCTGACTATAGCCTCATTAATCTAATCTGGTTCAGTGAGTAGAGTGCCCTGTGAATCTTTGATGGAGAAAATTTTATTTATAGATCTCCTGCCTTTAACTGAATTGTGGAAAAACTTCGTGTTTCTTTCACCCTCTTTAAGTCACGTTTCTCTAGATTTTTGTTTCCAATATGTTTCTTCTCTAAGTAAGATCTCAGAGTATTTATTTCTTAATTTTGTCTCTTGATTAAATAGATGTAAATCCATCCCACCAGCTGTAGTAACGTCATTTAGAGAAGCCAGTTCTGCTTCCAGTTTGTATTTCTCCTCAAAACTATTCTTAAAATGTTCCCTATTCTAGACCTTTAAATTCTCTTTAATGAATTTCAATTTTTTTTAAAAGATGAAAGCATAATTACCAGATCTTTTCAGAGCAGATTTCCACCATCTTTCAATCAACTCCTAGAAGTCAGGAACTCGTAACCACATCTTTTCAAACCTGAAAGGAGCACGCTCTGGAGAAACATCTTCAATAATTCTAACACATATCGGAAAATGATTTGAACCAGTAATAGGTAGTATTCCAGCTTGACATAGCCAATTAGTTTCCACCCAAGAGAAACCTATCAAGCTTTTCAGCAATATTTGTGAAATCTTTACGCCTAATAGTCCAAGTAAAGGCTCCATTTTTGAAATTGATATCTTTTAATTCATTTGAAGTTACAAAATCTGCAAAATCCCTCTGACTCTGACTCATCCAACCCTTTCCCCCAAGTTTATCATCTAGAGATAGAATGACATTGAAATACCCTACTATGATGAAGAGGCTATCTTCCAGCCTTGAAATTATGTCTGTAAGGGACCTCCATAACTATTGCTTTCCTTAGGGGTTGCAAGGGCCATAAATGTTAATAGAAAAAAGGTGATCTTGTGTGTAAAGGAATGGATCTAAACAAGCTGCCAGTTATTACCATCATCAATCTTACTAACTTTAACCCCTACATCTTTCCACATTATGCCCATCCCCCCTTATGCACCTTCAACATCTGTAAAGAGACATTCCCATAAATGAAATTTCCTAGTAAATTGTTGCACACCCAAACCACTTAACTTTGTTTCTTGTAAGAAAACCACATCAGGTTGGGCTTGATCAAGACATCTTTTGATCAAGCGCCTTTTGTCAGAGGCATTGCAGCCCCTGAAATTCCACGAGAGGAGCTTCATAGCTTCTGGGAAGAGGATCCACCTCTTCTCGATCTAGTCAATTTAGACTGGTTTGTTGCATTGCCAGCAATAGCCAGTTTGGCCTTCACCAACCTTGGTCCTCTTTTCCCTTTTTCTTTGATGTTAGGTTTGGTGAGCAACGACTGAGATTGACTGATGTCTCTTTCTTCAAGGAAGTTTAGCTGATCTAATACTCCAAAGTCATCCTTTGTTGCATCTGCAATTCCCTCTTTGGACTCAGAAATCCAATCCTTGTCCTCCTTATCCTTCATTTCTTCCATGGACTTATCCATATTATGACTAGGGGTGATCTAGATATCCTTACAATTCTCTTCATGTTCAAAGCCCTCACCCTCTATATTCTCATCTTCATTCTTGGAATGGTAAACCCCTACTATTCTGAAATCTGGTTTACATCATCTATCAGTCAACTTTTTCATGGAGCTCTTGGGGGTTTGCAAGCCTGCTTCCCCTGTATCTGGCACTACAGATACCACCAATCCTATATTCAAGTCCGAGTGACTGTCCTTATGAGAATCAAAGGGGGTTTCACTTACTACTTGGGTTGAGAGCTCGTTCTCTATATTGCCCCTAAGTAAAGGGCTGACAGTTACATTATCCACTCTACCTTCCTTATCTGAGAGGGTATGAGAGAAGGTTGCATGCGAGTCGTTCTCTGCCCCTAAGGCTCTAATATTCACCATCTCTTCTTCGAATTGAATTGACCATAAGGGTTGTCAAGTTCTAGAGCATTATATCAGTTTGATTAAATCCAAACTTTGATTTATTCCCAAGGCTTTTCCTTTTTCATTAGCTTTCACTGCTTCCGTGCAAAGATTAGCATCTTCAATCTCTATTTTCAATCTCCATTCTCCCTTATTTGATTCGAGCATTACAAATTCTGGAATCTCATAACATTTCTGTATTTTAACCAATATTTTGGAATAAATATAAAAGTCATTCTCATCCACCACTTCCTCAGAGGTTAAAATTTTTCCAACAGACTTTCCAATAAGTTTTAGGGTTTCTTCATTTTGATATTCCCAAGGGAGGTTTCTAAGCTTCAGCCAGACTGCTATGTTTTCCACTTCTTCCTGATCTGGATTGAAATTAGGCCTCCAATCACAGATGTAAATGTCTTTTCCATCTATGGTGAATGACCCACCCTTTACGATCCACTATTTATCCATTTTTGTTGCGAAAATGATTAGCAAGAACTCATTTGATAGGGTTTTGATTTTAAAATCCCTTCCCTAGTTACCCTCCATCCAGGTTTGAATCTTTTGTAAGGATGGCCATGGGCCTAACCATTTCATAAAGAAGGTTGTTTCTTGTAATCTTATAACAGATTCTTCCCATTGCTTATTCTCAATCAATAATGAAGAGGCTCTAACAGTGATAGTGCTATCTACCTTAATAACTTCTCGTGAAGCTGGAGAGACCATATGTGCTTTGGGGGGGATTTTCTCAAAATCCTTAGGATGCCAGAACTTCTCTTATATCTGCTTGAAGCTGAACTTGTGAGGTTGCAGCAAAGATCCAATTGATCACCATGTAGCATGCATCCCATTCTCCTAATTCCCACCATTCCTTCCTCTAAACAAGTTTCGGGCCGGATCTTTTCTTGGCGGTTGCCAATCCCTATTTTTGTTGATTCTAAGCTTCCTAGAATCATTATGGGCCTGGAGATTGATCGGCCATCTCCGATGAGCATCATGACTCTGAAAGCTCTCCTGAATGCTGACTCAATTCTGTCTCTTAAAGACTCCTTTGTGAGGCATTGGTTTGGGATGTGATCTCCAGTGAGAGTCCCTCTGTAACCTGCCATGAGCCATTTGGTTTCCCCAGAAAATCCTTCCTCCATAGCCATTGCCTCCATAGTTGTTGCCTCCATAGCTGTTGCACTCCATTTCCACCCCAATACTATATATATATATATATATATATATATATATATATATATTCTTCTTGTTCGCATGTTT
>MU221349.1:52530-66694 GCA_018584345.1 Thuja plicata
CCCTACCCTTGGGAAAAAGCTATAAATACAAGCCATTTCCTTTGTGTTTGGGATCCAAGAATTCAAGAGCAAAAGCATCCTTATTATAGGCACATTGAGAGCATATGAGGAGCATTTGAGAGCTTTTAAAGAGAATTTTAGCATTTGCATTACATCTAGCATATCATGTTTAGGAGCATTTGTTATTTTCTCATATAATCTTGGAGCATTTTTGAGCATTTTGAGTATTCTAGCTAGATTTGAGCATTTAATTTTCATACATATCTCGTTCTAGGATTATCCTTGAGAGAGATTAAGCCTAAGAGCTCTCTTAACAAAGCTTGGATAGAGAACCATGAGATGATATAGATTGTTTAGTTTCAATTCTTAGATTAACTTGTTTATCTTTCCATAGAATTGTTGCTTTCATTCTTAATTTCATGAAGGTGTATTTTCTTACACACACCAATTGGAGAGGTGGAGTTTACTGATGGCTTCTCCAATTCCTTTTAATCTCAACCACTCATCTCCCTATCTCTGGGATTGATCTCAACCATTCATATCATCACCAATTCCTATATAATAAACCCTTCATAACCATTTGAAGGATCCAGGATTTGAAGCTCTTGTGCGCCATTACTCTGTCAGTTTGGTTTTAGCATTCAAGCCATCTTGCGATCACACACCCATTTCAATTAGCAAATTATCGACACTTCTCAAGTCATAGACGTTGCCCCGCCAATACTGAGCATCAATAACAACGTTTCAGAAGGAGTAGAGATAAACAATAGAAGCTTCAAGCATCGTGGGGTTTGAATTTATTTGTTTTCCTTTCTCTTGCTTATACATTTTATTGATTACGTTTCATCATTATTCATTTTAGTGGTATCGTGTACTTGATTCATATCATTTGTAAAACCTTTGCTACTAACCCTTTCCTTTGGAAAGCTTGGGAATCCACAGATCACGAGAAGAGAGGTGTACAATTTCATGCATACCTATTAGATGGGCCTGTCTAAATGGGAAAATGTACTCACCCTTGGAGAACGATCTGCGTGAGAATGAGGTGTAAGCCACGCTACTCTAGCTCATGTTATTCAAATTTCCTTCTTGGGGCCAAAGCCTCAGAATTCAGATACCATTTAAGCTTATAATTGACTCTCACCTAATACATAGCAGGGCTCTAGGGTCTCAATCACATTTATGTGACTACTCATGCTAAAGTTCCTTGTGGGGATATACGCCTCAATCGTGCTTGCGTGGACACAAAGTATGTATTCGAATGGATACCCTTACTAGAATCCATAGAGTAGCAGTCACCCAATTCACCTCCAAAAGTGGATAATCTGAATGCAAGGGAGATAGTAACTCCCCTGAGACACTCACCATATCGTGCCCCCATTAACGCTTGGAGTCAGATAATATGACATCTCTAGACCCATTGTGTGGCTGGGTTTGACCATATTCTGATTATCTTTTTGGTGTGTACCTAATTTTGTGAGTGAGGATTTTCTTACTAAGCCAACTTCCTTAGGATTAGAGTGTATTTGGATCACTAATTTTTACAAGCGTGTTTGTTGTGTCTGTTAAAATAAAACTGAAGACAAAAATTGCAAACAATGAGTCAAAAACACAAACTTCCCAGTGGCAAACATAGTTTCTCGTGTAACTTTCCATCCTTACTTGTACGAGTTAGGATCTTGCACCTGTTTACTCATATCACCTGGTGAGAATGCTTGTATGCCCCTGTGAGAATACTCGCACAAGAATTTGCATTTCCTGCCTATTTTGACCAGCTGTTAACTTATCGTATGCATTACAGTATGAGAAATATAATTCCTTGTATCCTCTGTAGGGAACACTCGTATGATTCTGCACTCACTCGTACTGCATTTTGAAAAATCCATCTAGATGCCCTTTTTGACCTATTTTTACTGATCATAGACCTCTAATTAGGCTTTGTGTTGTCCTCTGCAGTTCTGATTCCAAAGTAGTGAGCTTGTCCTAGTTATTGTTGTTAGTCATAATCCATTGGTAGTCCAAATTTTGTTGTCATGATTCCTGGTTTGTTGGTATAGTCCTTTTAATCAGTCCATCACCATTGGTTCAATCTAATTTGTCTACATTGTTCTTATTCTGGGTAGTGAATGCGGGTTTTTTAACCTTGACTCATATCAGAGTCATTTATATCTCCTTAGTTGGATGTTATCTTGTTGTTACCATCATTGGTGTTGGACTTGGTCACCATGTCAGTGTTACTTTAGAAACTATCAGGAAATTGATTGATTTATGCATGTACAAACTAAAAACTCTCTCTGACAATTTCAAGAGGAAGAGACGCAATATCTTGCATTTTGAGTAAACCCTCTTTTCATAGAACAACCAGAAATTGCAAACAAGCCAATATCTCCTCAAGAAAAATTGCATGATTCAAGAATGTCGGGAGAAAGACAAGGGCGAGATTACTCTAGACATAGAAATCATAGTTCTAGTATTCAGGCTACTAATAGTCAGCACTCGAGTGACTCAGAGCCTGATGAAGCTAGTATTATCAGGTGTCAAAATGACATAGACTTTCTCGAGATGATTAAAACCATCATGGCTCGAGACAAAGAACAATACTCTCTAGAACTATCACAACAAGGAGACAACTTCCTCCTCAATATAGAGCTAAAGACATCATCGCCAAGGAGGAGGAAAATCCTTTAACATTGGTGACAAAACAACTGCAAGCCTTGCAAACTAAGATGTAAGAGATGAAAGAGGAAAAAGAGAAAAAAAAACCACAAAATATTCTATGGACACCATTTTCCATTTCCTTTTGATAAATACTTGTACCTACCTTTGTTCCCATAGGAGTGGAAATCCCAAAATTTGATAAATAAGCTGGTTAATCTGATCCACAAGATCACATCCAGGAATTCTATTCTCTATGCACAAAATTTATGCATAAACATACATACCTCATGCATCTCTTTCCCCAGAGTCTAGGTGGCCAATCCATGGAGTGGTTTTTGAAGTTACCCACTGGAATCAAAACTTTTGACGAATTGATAAATCTATTTCTACAAGAGTATTCGTACAACATCTAGCATCTCGTGACAATGACTAATTTATGCAACCCCAAAAAATAAATGGGAGAGCCTTTTCTACCTTTTCTTCAATGATGGAGGAATGTCTTTTCTCCATATTCACGTCTCATACCTGAATCTGAGAAAATGTATATATTCACTAATGTGTTGATAGCTGAGTACAACTTCCCCATTCAGATGCAAGATCTACCTACCTTTGACAAAATAGTGAAAAGTACACTAAAATTAGAAGAAGTGCTCGTCAGAAAGGGAGAAGTAGCCTTTAAAAGGAAAAAAAGTATGGTTCCAATTCCACATACAAGAATAAGTACTAGAACAAAAATAAACATGTGGTAAATGATGGATTAGCGGACCACGTTGCTCCTCAATCAAAGCCAATAGTTTTTAATCTGACAAGTGGTACAAAGGCCCTAAAATCTATTGATAATGCCACAAAATATCCTCCAAAAGGGACCAATAATCTCATGAAAGAGAAACCTTGGGTCAAACACAAGCGTAACTTTGCTCCCCTAGGTGAATCATACGAATCAACGCTCAACACTCTTCTAGAAAATAAAATGATCACACTGTCAGATAACTCTAGACCATATGAACCTAAGGTGAAACAAAAATGGTGGAGTGATAATGACTACTATGAATTCCATAGGAATAAGGGACACAAGACTATGAACTGTACGAGACTCAAGCATGAGATTCAAGATCTCTTTAATAATGAAACGATTGTGGTTGGAAACCATACCATGAATATTGACCATAAGGAATTTAAAAATCCATTTCTTGAGTATGAGAAAGGGGAAAGCTCCAAAAAAGGTTCCTGAATCAACCAGACATATAGTTCCAATGATGATAACATAATTCACATTCTTGAGTGAGTCCCTTCTGAATACTGCAATGTCATTATCACTAAGAAAGATGAAAAAAAGTCTAGAATAGCTAACACTATGACCTGCTCGCAAGAAAAGGTCACCCTATGAGGAGTTTGACCTTCCAACCCATCTACGTCTAGTAACCAAAAAATGACATCCAAACCTTCTACATCGACAAGGAAACAACCAACTATAACTATGTCCAAGGTGTCAAATTCTAAACAATTGGTTTCATCTCATGCTGCTGACTATAGCATTATCGAGAAATTACAAAGAAAAAATGCTAAAACCTCAATTTTTCAATTTCTCAAAATCTCTCTAGCTCAGAGAGTGATTCTGGATAAAGCCTTGTCAACTACCAATGTCCCTAATGACTTGGACTTAGATCAATGTCAATCCATGGTGGGTCACTTGACCTCACCCCACTACCTTTCATTTTTCGGAAGAAGATGATAATTCTTTGAGTCACCCTCACAATATACCCCTACACATAGAAGTCACCATCCATAAGCATCATGTCAAAAAATTATTGATAGATGGAGGCATAGGATTGAATATCTATACTTATAAGTTGATAGAACAGTTGAGTTTTTCAGAACATGTCATTGATCCCAAGAAGAAGATAACAATAAAGGCATATAATGAACAAAAGAGATCTTCCAAAGGTCTCATAAGTCTACCTATTAGAGTGGGTCATATAGAAAGAGAGGTCATAATTTCAGGTGCTGGATCTTCCACTAGCATACAACATTTTGTTGCGAAGACCCTGGATCCATGAGATACAAGTTATCCCGTCTGCTTACCACCAATGCATAAAATTCCCTTTCAATAGGGTTGAAGTCACCATTCCTGTAGATACCAGTTATGCTTGCAATGCACTAAGACAGTCAGTTGATATTCTCATCCCACACAATAGGGAAGCTTCTACCTCTGATTAAACTAGGGCTATGATGAAATAAATGGAAAAGAAGATCAAAATAAATGACACTCAGATGGCTGGATACATGATAGAACATGTTTTATCGCTGACATATCTTCCCTCATCACCTAGATCTTATGGGAGACTGAAAGAGATGAAACCATAAACTACACCAACCAAAGTAATCTATGATGGTAGCTTTATTCAAGTAACTATACCTCTTGAAGATGAAAATGAAGAGAAAGCTATCCTAGAATGGTTGTATAGAGAGGCTGAAGATAATGATTTAAAACATTGTGAGATCTCTCCTGAAAAACATGGCAAGGGATATGAGTTGGTTCAATGTCTGGGTTATTTAGGAAAATTCCCTATAGGGTGTAATCAAAATGGTCTCATAGAACCCATAGAACTCAAGTACAAAAGTTCTAAGGATACAATTGGCTTAGGCTTCTTATCAGTTGAATAAAGGAGAAAGAATGACACACCCCTATGAATGGGACAAATCTAATGAGGAAGATGAATATCCTTATCACATTCCTCCATGTATCCTATATCTTCTTAGTGGGGATGAAGAAAAAACTCCCCATATCAATGTTACTGAACAACAAATTCTAGAGGAACAACAAATGGTTCCTGATCAAACAAAGGCTTCAACCTCTCAGCAAAGTCCTAATATAGAGGAAGAAAACATAACAATATCAAAATTTCTACGGAGAACTCATCCTAATTGGGGCCAATGGGTAGACTTTACTCATGTCTTATATATAGTGACCTAAGTCAAAACAAAATCTCATGAGTATGAATTCGATATTCTATTCGAAGAAAATTTAGATAAAGAAATTGACATAGTGCAACAGTACATGACCAAAATTGAGGTAGGTGAAATCTCAGGGATTAGGTCTGACGAGTTAGATCCTCATATCCCTGACATGTGATTCGATGATGTCATTAGGTCTATCACCGATTGAACATGTCTATAGAGGGTACTAATGTAGGGCTCTACTTAACAGTCCAAGTCTATGATGAAAAGAGCGTGAACACCCTAGAACCTATTGAATCCTTGCCACTCATGCATCTTGAACTCATTGACTGGAATAAATACAAGAACAACCCATGAACATGCCTACATTCCCCAATGAGTATGCACTAGCTTGGTATATTAACATCGCTGAACTAGACACCTCTTCCACCAGTGAAATGAGCATGAACACGACTGAAGAAGATATCAATTACCTCAGTAAAAAAATAAAAAATAAAAGAAACAAATGTTTTGATGGAAAAAACCACAATGTGGCGGTCTCAGAATAGAAAATAGTAAAAAGAAAAGACACATCCAATGATGAAAACCTCTTTGAGGCACTGAAGGATGGGGTACTTGATACCTTTTTGACTCACTTCCAGGAGCGGTCATCAATTTTGATAGAACCAATGCAACCTATGAATGTTGGAACTGAAATGTAACCACATATAATCCATCTGGCACAATCACTATCACTAGAGGAGTTGGAAGAATTCACTAAGTTCTTTAAAGAAAAAAGATCAAATTTGCATGGACTTACTCAAATATGCCATGGTTGGATCCAAATCTCATAATGCACCATATATCAATTGCGCCTGGAGTTAAACCAGTTAAACAAAATCTCAGAAAGATGCACTCTCATGTTTCTCTACTCATAAAAGATGAGTTGGAAAAATTACTCAAAGTTGGATTCATCAGAGCAATTGATTATGTTGAGTGGATCTCAAATATTGTACCTGTATCAAAACCAGATAAGTCTATCCGATTATGCACTGATTTCTGAGATCTCAATAGAGCATGTCCCAAATATGACTTCCATTTTCCTAATATCGACATGATTGTTGATATGACAATCAGATACAAGATTTACTCCTTAATGGACTACTACTCTGGGTACAACCACATCAAAATTTCCCCTAAGGATCAAGGGAAAACAACATTCACATGTGCATGGGGTACCTTCTATTAGAACATCATACCATTCGGTTTGAAGAATGCAAGTGCTACCTACTAGAGGGTTGTAATGAAGATCTTCCATGATATGATGCACAAAAACATGGAATACTATGTCAATGATACTCTTGTGAAGACCATGAAAATATCCACACATCTACAGGATTTGGGTAAGATTCTAGACAAAATGGAGAAGTTTAGACTAAGGTTTAACCCGAAGAAATGTGCATTTGGTATTACATCTGGTAAACTATTAGTATACATCGTCTCAACAAAATGGATTTAAGTGGATCCAAAAAAGGTATAAGAGATCATGGAAATGAAACCACCAAAGAACATCAACCAAATGAGAACACTCCAAGAGAGGATTCAATCAATTAGAAGGTTAATCTCACAACTGGCCGACAAAGCGCAACCATTCACAAAGACCTTGCACAAAGGAGTGACATATCAATGGGACGAAACATGTGACAAATTTTTTAACCAAATAAATGATATTTGGAAAATACACCAGTCCTGGTGTCTCTTATATAGGGTAGGCCATTATTTATGTACATCTCAGCTACTGTAATATCACTGGGGGAACTCCTTACACAAGAGGATGAGAACAACAAAGAACAAGATATTTACTACATCAACAGAGCCTTGGTCTCATATGAAATTAACTACTGAGTGATTGATAAGGCTTTCCTGGTAGCTGTGTTTGCATCTCAAATACTAAGGCATTATATGTTGGCACACTCTGTAAAACTTGTTGCAAAGATCCACCCACTAAAATACCTTATGAGCAAATCTACCTTGACTACAAGGTTAGCTAAATGGGTCATGATCCTTAGCGAGCTTGACATTGAATATGTTGAATGCAAGGCTATCAAAGGACAAACAATCACAGATCAACTAGCTAAAGCCCCACTATAGGATGATCAACCCATCAATGATGAGTTTACATATGGATCCATTATGCACATCACTCATAGATCCTAGAAGATGCTCCTTGACAACTCTTTCACACAACAAGGATAACTACACAAACACTTCAATGAGTCATTATGTGATTGATTAAAATAAAGTAATCTACTAAAACACAAACCATCCAAGGTGACTCATTTCCTTCTAGTAAATAGGAGTATGAAATTGGCATCAGGTCATTGCAATTCTAGTGACTTTAAATTCTATCTAAATGAAGGATTTCAACTAATATGCAATGCAAGTTTATCCAATATCAATCTAAGATTAATCTATTTTAGCCAAATAAAATTGAAGTTCCTAAGATTTAATTATGCAAAATGTAAAATAGGCTAAAATGACAATGATGAGAAATATGAAAATGACAATTAATAATTCAATAGCATTAATCTAGTTCACCTTCCTCCCTCCTCAGAAGAGTAGAGGCCTAATTATATAGAAAATCATCTCAAAATAGATGGACAAGATCGATTAACAATGGGCGGTTGAAATAAATCCCAGACTAGCATAATCTATGTTCAACTGATTTGATTGGTTGAGAGAATCAGTTAGCTCAAAAGACTGATCAATTATTTTAGAAACTATTTGATTTGATTTGAAAGCTGCTAAATCAAATATAAGTGGTTGAATAGTTAACTGATTTGTTTCCAAAATGATAATCAATTAACTATTTGATGACATAAGAAAGCACTTTTGAATTAATAAATGGTTTTAATTCATTTTCCTCCAAATTGTGATGACATAATTAGTTTTAATTCCTTTTTGTGTTTAATTGACAATTATTATTTATTTAATCAACATCCTAAGACATTAATTAAATAAATAGCATAAGGTTGATTTAATTGTTAACAACATTAGGATTTAGGAATTAATTAATTAAACAAGATGAAGTGCGATGATCAAATGAGACTTATACTTTAGATAAAACCAGATTGAGAAATTGACCTTAGATTAGGACTTATGAGATTTAATCAAGATTTGGGTTTTCTTAATGAACAATCAAGATTAGGGGCCTATGGGCCTGAGCCTATCCTAACTGTTCTCTCAACTACCCCAACTCTTCAAGTAATGCAACAACCTAATCACCCTGTGGTGGTGTGGGCCCAATGATTTGAAATCAAGGAATGGGATGCATCTGTCCCTACACCTGTGTATTTGTCCCTTCCTATCTTGAGGGCCCCGCCTATATATATGTATCCCATGGAGGGAAAACTTGCCTTGCATTCTCTCTCCCTACCCCACCAGATCTCCACACCAAGGAAATACCATAGTATCCAATGCAAATCCATGCCTACCAACTCCATGACCTTAATCATCCCCACCACCTCCATCATCTCTGCCACCTCCATCATCTCCTCCACACCTACCACCTTGGCCACCCCTATCACCTCTTTGGAATCTACCTTGTCCACCTCTCCATCCTCCCCTTGGACCACCAAACTTTGGAACTGGCTCATCAAGAGAGTAAAATATGACAAAAGGATGATCCATCAAGTATTGAGAGTAATCTCTCGAAACACCCCTATCCAAAGTATCACACGCTAAATCCCATGCCTATGCACCCAATCCATAATACTCTACTGTGAATGTATCATAAGAATTGAGTGAAACCCACTCGCTAAACTCTGACTCAGTACATGCATAGATAGTCACACTCTATGGCATACCCTGTAAATGACCAAAGTGTCGATATACACATAAAATAATAAAATAATCAATAATATAGGTTTTACGACCAATCAAATATTATGAAGTGAACACATATGACATCTTTGTTTGGTCCTCATCCCATACCTCACAATCAAGATATGAGTGCCATACTACTGTGTCAATATCATCCATAGCTCATCTCCAACATGCTAACTTACACAACTAATGTTGGACAATGACATCTGGATATGCATATACAAATTTCCTCCCTGCAGGCCGAGCTCTATCTGCATCTGGATGAGTATTTGAGAGGTGCTCCCATTCTCATACCTATAATATAATGATCCATGTTGACAAGCTAGTTGATCTGCAATAAACAACTTGGTTTAAATCATGATATATGTGGGATAATATACATGTACCCCAAGAATAATAGGTACCCTGGGTCAACATACTATCTAACACTTGACCCCATATGAAAGCAAAGTCATGACCCCTCCTATCTCCACATAAAAATCCACCAACTAATCCAACAAGGAATGAAGGGAGAATCGGGTACATATCTAACAAGAGAACCTCATTCCCATCAATTTGATCATCTCCAAATATCCTCCTTAATGCAATAATTCTCTTACCCCCATCGGAATCATAATAAAAAAGAGTACCCATAACTGGTACACACAAGATCCTATAAACATCCTCTGGGGTGATCGTCATCTCATCCATACTAAGGTGAAAGGTGTTATGTTCATCATGCCACCTCTCAACAAGTGCAATCAACAAACCTCTATTCACCCGATAATAGAGAATATCAAGAAAGTGTCCTAATCCCAACATATCTATCACATGACACTCAATCGGTGTCAAGAGAGGAATCATATAAAAAACCTGGGGATACTGACCACATTTCTATAGAACATCTCATGTCTCCTATAATATAGAAAAATCACAACATCAACAATGAGTCAATCAACGCAAAAAAAAAGTGATCAATCTAATTAGAATCTATTGAAACATTTAACACATAGAGACATTTAATTGAAAATCAAGAAATCATTCAACCCATCAATCACATCAATCCTCATAACAAGTACAATCCATCAAATCACATCAAGAATCAGGCAACATGAAACATCAAATTTATCTGCTCTTTTTAGGGAACCTATCCGTAATTCCTACATCTAAAGGGATTATAGAACAAATAATATCTACATCACTCTTTTAAGATCCTATCAATGTCTCTTAGTGAGAAAAAGCATCAGAAACGTCATCAAATCATGTAAGGATCATTGACAACTACTAATGTTTTCAAAATTGGATATAAACTTGATTGATCAACATCTTTGCTTAGATGTGCAAATTTGAATATTAAATGTGCAATACCATACCTCATATGCGCAAAAATATAAAATGCACAGGAAAAAGGATCAAATGTGCAATAACAGGCATCATATGCGCTAAATATTAAAAAAAAATTGTGCAACAAAAAGTTTCATATGCACAACACTATCATTTAAATGCACTAAAACAAATTTTAAATATGCAAAAAAAATAGTCAAATGTGCAATAACTCAAAATTTCAAATAACTACTAAAAATAGACACAAAAATAATAAAAAATGGGTGGGTTTTTGAGTACATACATATGATCCATGCATTGACAGCCGATCATGGTGCGTGATCCTCTCAAACCTGTGTGACGCCAGTGAGACCACCATTTTGCTCAACGAGAGAGGAGGAAGAGTGAAATCTTAAAAAGTCAAAGTGAAAATGAAATGGGAAAAATGACTTTTTATCCCATTTTAAATTTTTTGAAAAAGGTATTTTTGTGTCATTTAATTAATTTTAACCCCAACTAATCAACTTTTTCAACTAAGGGGTAGAATTAGTCATCATATCATGAGATAAATCGATCTGTTCTCAATTGCTCCAACACAATTTTTGAAACATCATATGAATCCAAGTCATACTTTGTCAATCTTAAAAAATTATTATGAACATAGTCATTAGCTGGCAACTTTTCACCAATTTATCTCTTCAGGGGGAATATATTGCATCATTTTAATTCACCAACTGGAGCATTAATCCTGAGCATTTTTTTCATCACAAGGGCATTGTAAATCAGTCAAATTTTTCATATCATCAAGCGTACCAACCAAATAAAACCAAACAAATCTTTTCCTATCCCAAATATCACATCTTAAATCATCGCAACGGAAGGGACCTGATCAGGGGCAGCTTATCAAACATCGCCTCGAATCACCAAAAACTTCACTGTCTGGGGCAATCAATCAAGTTTCTTTGAACCAATGCTCAGAATCACATCAGTTCAAAGCGGGGGGAAATGAATACACATAAAATTGGCCTAGTGATTTAATTAATTAAATAAACATTTATTTAATTAAATAATAATTTCTCCTACTATATAGTTAGATTTAATTATTTAATTATACAGTTCATATCTCCTAATATTATTTCAAAACTCATTAAATAAAAAATCGAATTCCACCTCAATTCTCTCTTCCATCTCATCATGGGAACCTCACCATGTCACATGTAACTCAATTATATTAATTCATAAATGGGTAATTATCCTCAACATGTAGAGATTCCTTCTCCCAACCACCAAGGATACATGGCAAGGATATTTTATCCTCTTCAATCAAAAAGCTTTTCCATTTGTCCTCCGTGGCCACATGTCTTTCATTCTAACCTTTTTGGAACCTCTTGGGACACATGCCTTCAAATTGGCTCAAGAAACTTACAATTATCACCCTATGACATGGAAGGAATATGGTAACATTGTTTTCTCCACCCGAGAGCATCTCAACCATTCCTTTTTAACTAAATGCATCTGAAATGTTATTTGGTGACACCTCACCTCATCCTTGGAAAACGATATAAATAGAAGCCATTTGGAAGTATTAAATCTCCACAATTAGATTCATTGTATCAAATTTATGTCACTTTCATAGCTCATCATAGTTCATTTTGTAGCATCATTTTAGAGTATTTTTGCATATTAATTAGATCAATTTTGTATCATTGTCATCATGGTTTAGCATAATTAGCAGAAATTCCATCTTCTTAGCTTAGTTTATTATCGTCTTAGCTTCCATAATTATCATGTTTTTCATATCATGGATTTCATAGTATATTTTTTACATCTTTCATCATACAACATCAATTTCACTCACACTATGTTTAAGAATTCTTTTGTACTAGTACCTTCTTTGGGACAAGGATGACAATAGTTTGGGGGAGTGATGAGTAGGTTTTTTGGTGTGTTTATATGACTTTATAGCTTCATCTAAGACCTTATCAGTTGCTATGGTTATATATTTTATGTTCAAAGACTCAATACTTTCATATGGTTAAGGATAATTTTATGCTACACTGTGTGTGTGTGTGTATGTATATATATGTGTGTGTGTGTATTCTAAAGTGTAGTCATGTGGCTATTTATGGATTGAATGTGATGGAATTTAGATGAAATATTATATAAATGCATGTTTGTCTCCTAACCGGGTTTCGCAACATTTAGTGAGATATTCTGTAATATTTTTTGTGGCTATAATTGTGCAACTTCCTATAGCCAAAGGATTGGTCGAGTGTTGACATAGTCCTCATAATTCAAAGCATCACTATCAACTGTTCAATCTTTAAGAATTGTTCAAGTTATGTTAATCAAGAAGATAATAATTTGATACTTTAAAATGACATGTGTAAAGACAGTTAAACTATTTGTAACTGATTTGAGATTTGTAGTAATGTTAAGACTCTATCTCTTGAGTACATGCTATCTTTATTATCAATAAATCTTCTCCTAAATTTGGGGGACCCTGCATGCATGGATGGTTGACTCTTTCAACCTTAAAATCTTATACATTGTAATTCTCGAAAGGATGTTGTTTTTTCCTTTACTAAACAATACACAGTTATATAGTTGATTCTACATATTTGTATTTTGTCAATATGGATTAACGAATGATGAATAGAAAGAGTGTTAACCAATCTATTTTCTTCTTTTATGTACAAATGGGAGTATCTGAAGGGGGTCCACTTGAAGTACATCTCCTTCTCATTTTCCTTTCAAGCAGTATAGGGTAGTAATTAGATAGTGTAGTAATGTATTTAATTTCTTCAGCAGAATCTACTAAAGATCGATGTTTATGTTACATGACTCTGTTGTTGTAGCTCAAACAATATTGGTAGATTGTTTTTTGTAGATATTTTATTTATCTCCAGATAATTCCTTCTAGTGTTTTAATTCATTTGTAGTTAAGTAGTGAAGAGTCATTTCAGATTGCATTATGGTTAAGTAGATTAATATCTAAGTTTTAGAAGTTATAAGATAGTTTCTTTTCTAAATTTCATTTAATAGTTAGATAGTGATCTGAATAGAATGATGATGCACCACATATTGTGCCAGCCCATTTCAAGTTCACAATTTTGGTTTAACAAGATTAAATGTGAACCATTACTAGGAAGGATTACTAAAGTATAATATTTACTTGTATAATTTTGGCTTTTAGGCTAATTAATCATAAATGGTTGATGCAACTCTATAAATGTGTGGTCTACCAAGGGAGCATCATGATTCACCCTAAAAAATCCTCCATTTTGTATTATAGTATTAAATAAACTCGTTATTATTTTAGGTGACTCTACAACACCCCCAAGATCAAATGAAAGACCAAGATAACTTCCACAAGAGAATG
>JAGRRI010100139.1:0-15429 GCA_018584345.1 Thuja plicata
TGTGTGTGTGTGTGTTAATTATAATAAAATCATAATCATATATTTATGTTATGTTTTATGCATTTGTATATATAGTAGTTGTACATTAGATATTAATACATATATCGCTTATGTCTTAATCTCTTGCTATAGTCCTTTAGAGGAAAGGTGGGTGTCATGTAGGGAGAGGTGAAGTAAAATCACATAAGGCCCTAAAGCCCTGAGGAAACCTATTCGTAGATTGATGTCAAGTGCTCTATGACAAGTAAATCCACATCCTCTGTAGAATTGAGTTTAGGAGAGAAGTAAGGAACCGAAGCTTAAATATGTTAACTACCAAATGTATTATGAATTATTCATTGTTTTCTTGAACTGAATTGATTTAGACACATAGTAATGCATGTTAAACATTGGCAATTAACAACCTCCTGATTGGGGACATTACATTTTAAGTTTAAATTTAAATTAAAACTTAAAATAGAATAAATAAATTCGGACTTAAAATAAATAACATCTAAATATATTAATATAAATACTAATTTAACATTAATAAAATGAATAATACATAATAGTACATTTGATATATAATAAGCATACTAAATTAATAAATGATTAAATAAAAATAGTATTATTTTGTAATTTAGTAGTATTCAAAATAATATTAGCAAACTTTAAATATATAATTTCATAATATAATAACTTATTTTAAAATATTTATTAAAATTCATATAATATATAATTTCATCACAACCAATACCAAGTGCGCTTCTGTGATTAACGATATATTAATATCGAGCGTTGAAATCCACTGATATTAAAATATTTTTCTAATCTGTGCTCTTTCCCTCATATTTGACACTCTTTTCACATTTTACTTTTAATTATTTATATTGTGTTTATTGTTCTATATAAATGTTTCGAAATTAAACATTAATAAATTAAAAAAAAAAGAGGAGAGGGGGAGAAATATAAAGATAAAGATATAAGTAGAAAGTAAGAGAGTGGGGTAGAAAGGGGGAGATATATAGAAATAGAGAATGATAGAGAGATGACAAAATAGAGATACATATAAAGGGAGAGATGGGAGAAGAAATATAGAGATGTAAAGAAGGTATATGAAGGGGGTGATGGAGAGAGATGGTTGGATAGAGATGTAGATGACTATAAAGTGGGAGGATGGGGAAAAACATATAGAAAGGAAGAGGGACATGGAGAGGAGAGAGAGGGAGGGGAGAGTGCAGATGGAAGATGTAAATAAAATAAAAAAAGAATGAGAGAGGCTGAAATATAAAGATAAAGATATAAGTTGAAAGTAATAGAGAGAGGTAGAAAGGAGGAGATATATAGGCATAGAGAGTGATAGAGAGATGACAAGATAGAGATACATATAGAGAGAAGAAATATAGAGATGTAAATATTAAAAGGTATAGGGAGGGGGTGATAGAGAGAGATGGTTGGATAGAGATATAGATGAATATAAAGTGGGAGGATGGGGAAAAATATATAGAGAGTTAGAGATAGATCAAGAGGTAAAGATAGAAAGAGATCTAGGGACATACAGAGGGAGATATAGAGAGGGAGAGATAGAGAGGAAAAGTTATAAAGATATATAGATGTTGAGGTATATTGATACAAAGATAAGGAGATCTAGAGAGGATGAGGAGTGACAAACAAAGGGAAAAATACTTAAATGACCTTTGCATGACTCTACTGCGTTCCCATTACACACTAAGGTACGATTGCTAGTTTCTAAAATATGATTGCTATGTAGTTACAATTATAGAAAGGTAGAAATTGTACATGTGAAATTGTGGATGAAGTTATGAAACTATGATTTGCTGCATTAATATTCAAACTAAAGCTAATGTTCCTGGGAAAAATGTAGTAATTGACATCCTCTCTATTTAACAGATAATAAGATATTAGATAGGTAGTTAGAGGGTTGTATGATTTGTTGCTCTTTTCCTTAAATATAGTATTATTTATGGAAATCAATTATGATAAGCATCTATAAAGGATAATAAATTAATAACCTTGGGAAAGGTGCATTTAGACAACTCCTGAAAAATGGTTTATGGGGTAATATTCAAGGATTCATAGATTGAAGTTTTCTTTTCTATGAACATTTTTGCTATGGGAAAGATTAATTGGGGTCATTCATAGCTAGGATTATAAACAATGAATGACTAATGAGCTTTATCACTCCATTTTGTTGTATTAAAGGTAGCAAGGTCATTCTTTTTTATTAAGATATAGGTGTAGAATAGAGTTTTGATATTTGAGCTTAACTCCACGTAAGGAAAAGCTGGGGTAAAATTTACCTATAAAGTTTACATTACGGTGGTTTGACCATATTAATCAAGGCTTTAGTCTTCAATTATATTTCAATAAAGCTAAGGATTACTTTGTTATCAAATAACATGATTTTAGTATTGCTTTTGAAATGGAGAAATTTGATAGTTTAGGTCGAATATCTATGATTTCCTTGTGATCCTTTTGATTCTTAATTTACAACTGATTATAAATTTCAGTATGACAAGACAAGTGTGGTTACAATGTTATAAGAATATCTTCATAACTTTAAAGATGGTAATTATGCATCTTGTAATGTATCAGAGATCACAATGTGCTGCAACCAATGATTGTATTCATATGGGTAATATTGTGCATCTCATTTCAATATTTGACATTATCTACTAACAATCGTGTCAAGATGTTTTGGGTGGTGTTATTAGTAATGCGCAGGCACGGGTTAATCATTTATGATGTTAGACCAGTATCCCAGATGACATCTATGGAAAAGATAGTTGCTCAAGATGGAGAAATTGAAGCCTCCTCCTTCAGCATGAAGATATGAGATGGTTGGTGAAATGGTTTTGAGGGCAGAAAAATAAACTATTTTATAAAATTCTCGTTGTCTTATAGGTATTATAATTATTTGGCTATGGCAATCAACCATATAAATGTAAACACTATTTTTATTTAATCTATAACAGTTTTATTTTATTGATTTTTAAATATGATTTACATATAAAATCCATCGCTTAAAATATCAATCTTCCCATACATTCCTTATCAACCCTAAAATTTGCTTCTAAATCTACTTCTAAGGGGAAATCGATAACATAGAACTTTACATACATATTCATTACCTAATTACAAAGTCGAGGTCATATTTCATCAGCTCGCCCAAATCGCCATTGCCTCTGTCCTGCTCCTTTCACATGGCATGTTCACTGTTGACCTTCAGGCCCTATGTTTCTGCTATATTCTCCAGCCTTCTTTCCCAGGTTACTTCAAAAAACACTGATTTCTTCCCCACTAGACTTCATGCCCTATTGCTTCACCATTCATCCCATCAAAATTAAAAATTCCAAAATTTCAAAACTTTCCTAGCTTCATGGGCAATTTTGATTAGTCCTTTGTTTATTTTTTTCCTCCTCGCAGACCTCTTTTCATCCTCGACACATAAACATATATTACTCTGCACCTTTCTTCCATTTAGACCCTAGCCCATTCCACTTCAGCTTTCAGTCATTGCCATTTTGTGCTGATATTTACATTGTTGACCTTCTCCACCATCTCATGAACGACACTCTCCCATAGATTTTGTCCTCATTTTCATCTTCAAAGCATTCTTCATATTCAAATCTCATGCCTAGTTCATCCCACTCCAAGATGGAATCTAGGCCTAGCAACAATTCACAATCAAATATGATCTCCATCCATTGTTTCACTTCCCTTTCACATTCTCCTAATTGTAAAGCCCGTGGAATTATCATGGAGATCACATCGACATTAGCCCTCCGCTTCAATTTTCTGTCTTGGAATTGGCTTCCCAAGACCTCAATCACAACCATTGCAATAATGTCTTCCTTCATATTGAGCATACCCTCCATTATTTCCTTGCTCATGGGTCCCTTAAAGGATTTATGTTGCTTCTTCATGTCAACGAAAAAGGTAGGCTCCATTTTCTCTGTCTCTTCTTCAGTCTTTTACTCTGTTGTTTTTGCTTCCAGTGAAATTTAATTGAGCAGCCCCATTGAATGTGATTATATAGCATTAAGCATGTCACTCATCTCGGTAAGAGAACCTATCGTATCACCTCCATCCACTTCCTACCAAATTCATCGTTCCTAAACTTGGCGACACCAGTTTGTAGCTTTCCACAAGTTATGCTCATCAAGAGTTGTCACATCTCAACCAATCATCACAATATCCGTAGATGGCCCCGATCTTGTTCATATCATCTAGATATATGGTGTCCTTTGTATAATAAAAAACCTTAACAAATACATATTGAAAATTTCTTCGTATTTAATTGTATTTAAATTTTAAAGAAAAGAGCCTGCAACCCGCCAAAGGCAGACAATAGATTAAGGCCACAATTTTAAAGTTAAACATGCACCTTCATAGCTGAAAAATATTCAAATTGAACCTCGTTTATAGTTGCTAAAGAGGTGGCCCATTTTCATAAAATGTACGCCTTTGTATTCCCCTCCCGCCTAACATGAATAATTTTAAAGTCTAGAAAAGACTGGAGCAAATGGTTGATTTCAGTCACTATGTTTGTCAGATGCAATGCATTGACAAATCCATTTTTATAGCATTCACAATCATGTGTGAATAGCCTTCCAAATGAAGTTTCACCACCTATAATTTCTTGGCCATTTGGATGGCAAGTAGAGCTTCCCTGACCTCTTCCATATTATTTGACCCATCATGTAATATTTGGACAACAATAGAAATAGTCTCCCCTTTCTAATCCCTTGTAATGACCCCAACCCCTAAAGGTCCTAGGTTACCTTTAGATGCCCCATCAAAGTTAATTTAATCCAATCACTCCCAGGCTTAACCCACTCTGCCTCTATCACCCCAAAGCTTGCTTTCTTAGGTCCCTTAAAATTACCGGATTGGATTTTCAAACAGGGCCATTCAACATGTAGCCTCCTGTCACTAGCTAAATAGTCCAAAGCACCTTTCTAATTTAGAAATGCAGCATGCACAAATTCCTCAATTGAGGCTTTGATTATGCTTTTATTTCCATCCAAAGGTTCCTCTTTCCCCTAAAAAATTCATTTATTCCTCTCCTTCCATATTTCCCATATTATGATCGATGGGCATATGTTTCATAGAGGGGACATGACCGATGTTTTTTCTGGTATAGGCCAACACTCAAACAACCCTGAAAGAGAGTTAGGCATGGGGCTAAACAACTACAATTTGGTCTTGATCATATGTCAGCATTTAATTGAAAAGGTACATTGTAGTAGAAGATGGTCAACATCTTCATTAGCTGCATTGCATAACACACACTTAGTTGGCCCACAATAGCCAAACCTTTTCCTCCTTTCAACAGCTAGTATTCTTCCATGAACTGCTAACCATGTAAATGCCCTAGCCTCAGGGAGACAATATTTATCCCAACATAGTTTAACTGACCATCCCTTGAATTCCTCCTCCACCTCTAAAGACTTGTAGCCCAATTTTACCAAATAAACACCATTAAAGGCAGCACACCAAATTAAATTGTCTGCTACTTCATTTTTCCTCGAATTTCTAGATTTAAATATAGCTTCCATGAGTGTCATTTCTTGTTCTGGAGGACCCAAGGTCTCCAAGTTTCTCCAAGAGCACAATGGTCCTAAAGGGGTCTCCTTTACCTCCATGTAGTCTGAAACCTTCTCATCCCACTATTCAGTCAAAAATATGCATGCCTCCGCATTCCTCTCATCATTTTTCAATGGTTAATAACCATTCCATGAATCCTTCTAGAAAGAAGCACCATTCCCATCCCCAATTTGCCAGAAGATGTGGTCTGTTACAATGCTTCTACAGTCCACAATAAAATTCCAGATTGTTGAACCCTTTGGGGGGGGTTTTTGACAGTTAAAATTCTATCATTATCGTTTGAGTCCAATTATTCTGCCTTCAAATTTTGAACCCACAATCTTTGATGATCCTTATATATGTTCCAGACAAGCTTGGCCCCGAGGGCTAAATTCATTTTTTTTTTCTAATTTTTCAGTCCAACTCCACCTTTGTGTTTATTGTTGCATATTTTATCCCAAGATAATAGTGCCCACTTTTCTTCCTCACAATTGCCACTCCAAAAAAAATAAAAACATTCAATAAAGCTCAAAACCTTTCTTGGGATCCTAAGACAACTCATAGAATAGATGGGAATAGGAGAGATGACAGTTTGCAAAAGAAGAATGCGTTCAACTGAAGTTAACCATCTAATTTTCCATCCATCCATTCTCTTAATGTAGTTGTCCATTAAATCTTTCCATAAGTTTGGCTTGCAAACACCTGCGAAGAGTGGCACCCCCAAGTATTTTCCAAGTAGCTTACCTTGTTTAATAGCCAAAATGTTGCAAAGTTGCCTTTGGATACTAACATTTGTGTTGAAAAAATAAATTTCATATTTACTCCAATTAACACACTGGCCCAAAGCAGCACTGAAACTATCTAGAGTTGATTTTATAACCCTAGCTTCTCTTGCATTAACATCCCCCGTTAAGTAATTATCATCTACAAATTGGAGGTGAGTGTTTGATTCCATCCCCTTAGCTATAGAAATCCATTTTTCGTGCCCCCTCCTGTCTTTTTCTTTAAATTAGCCTCCCCAGAACTTCAACCATAATTATGAATAGGAGGGTTAAAGAGGGTCACCTTGTCTTATCCCCCGGGAAGTGTCAAAGATGCCTTGCGGGCTTCCATTAACAAGGATGGATATTCTGGGGGTATTTATACAACTTGATATCCATTTCAACCAGCATTCTCCAAAACCAAACCTTCTCAACACATTCAATAGGAAAGACCTATTGACATGATCATACACCTTTTTAATGTCCATCTTTATCATCATCTTTGCTACCTTGGCATGTCTGGTTGTATGTATGGCTTCATGGGAAATTATTATTCCTTAGAATATGGATCTATTGGGAGCAAAACCACTTTGTTCAAGGGAGATACTCAGTTCCAGTAGTGGCTTCAGTTTGTTCACTATCACTTTTGTAATTACTTTATATGTGGAATTACACAAAGCAATGAGCCGAAAGTCATCAAAAGAGTATTTTTCCACCTTCTTTGGAATAAGGTAAATAAATGTATTATTTAAGTCCTTCAAAATAAATCCCTCTTTTTTGGACTCTTCCACCACTTCCCACATGTCTTCACCAACTATATCCCAAGTTTTTTGGAAGAAAAGTGTTGGAAAGCCATCTGGTCTTGGGGCCTTATCACCCCCATTCCTTTCAAAGCTAGTCATACTTCCTTGTTTGTGATAGGTTCCATTAGTCTATCATTGTGGGCCTCTTAGATTAGACTTGGGATTATATTTAAGAGATTCTCTGATCCCCTTAGCTCTCCTGAGTTGTTGCCAAAAATTTGTTGAAAATAGGAAAGAGCCTCCTGATTAATTTGGTGATTATCTGTGAGCAAATCCCCTTGTGCATTTTTTATCGAGAAGATCCTATTCCTAGCCCTTCTAACCTTCACAAATTTGTGAAAATATTTGGTGTTGTGATCCCCTTCTTTGAGCCATGTTTCTCTAGATTTTTGCTTCCAAAAGGACTCTTCCCTAGCCAATATTTCCTTATAACTCCGATGAAGCTCTTGTTCTTGCTCATAAGATGAATCATCCATTCCCTCAGCTATGATCTTGTCATTTAAATTAGCTAAATTATTTTCCATATTTATTTTTTCAACAAATATATTTTTGAAGCTCTCTATATTCCAAATTTTCAATTGACTTTTAATGAATTGCAAATGTTTGAAAAAGATAAAGGATTTGTTACCTTTCCAAACCGGGGCATTCCCCCACCATTCAACAACTTTAGGCAAGAAAGTTTCATCCTGGAGCCACATTGCTTCAAACTTGAAGGGGGACCTTTCAAAGGTAGTGTCTTCCTGAATGTTGTAGCATATGGGAAAATGGTTGGACCCTGTGATAGGGAGGATGTCCGCATTGCACAACCAATTGCCTTGATCCCATTGTCCTACTTGTAAGAATCTATCTATTCGTTCAAAAATATTCAGAAAACCTTTCCTTCTATTAGTCCAGGTGTAGTCTCCCATTCTAAAGTCTAAATCAGTCAGTCCATTATTCACAACAAAATCAGAAAAATCCTTTTGGCTGAGTCCAGACCAGCCCCTGCCCCCTTTCTTCTCAGTAGGGCTTAAAATAGCATTAAAATCCCCACCTAACAAGAACAACTCATCTTTCTTTGAATCCAGGATACCAGAGATTTCTCTCGACATCTCCTTTCTATTTGAAGGGATGTTGGTCCTGTAAATATTAATGACATAAAACTTGGATAAAAGTTGTTTGGAAGAGACTTCCACCCACTGCCAATTGCTAGTGTGATTTATGAGGTTGATATCCACATAACTTCTATCCCAAAACACAAAAATCCATCCTGAGGCTCCCCTTGCATCTGAAAAAAACACCTTCCCATTTACTAAATTGTCTCTTGAAGAACCCCCTATTAGTCTCCTTGACCTTTGTTTCTTACAAAAACACTATATCTACTCTTGCTTGATCAAGACCTCTCTTAATCAGGCAAATCTTGTTAGGGGCATTGCAACCCCTGACATTGCACGAGAGGAGCCTCATTGCTATCGGGAAAAGGCATAGCCCTTTCCCGATCTTAGCATTTTGGTTTGGTTTGCTGCACACCCTGCCATTGCTAATTTATCCTTAGTTGTCTGAGCCCCTCTCCACCCTTTCTCTCCCAATTTTGGTTTGCTAAGCCTTGAATCTGAATGTTCTACCCCTCTAGGATCCGTTATATTAGGAGTAGCAAAGACACCCATCTCATCTTCCTCCCATTCATCACTTTGCAAGCTATAAATAGACTCAGATTCTAGAGGATCTCCACCGTTGTCCCTTACCTCCTCAAATGACCCTTCTAGGTTGCGAATTGGAGAAATTCGGTCATCACTTTCTTTATTAACTTCCCCACACCATTCATCTGACTGATTTAGTTTTGGTTCTTATTTATCACCTAGCTCCTCCTCTTGAGGTCTTGCTCCCCTATTCTCCTCTTGATAGTGCTTATCGACCAATCCTCTTTCCTATGAGGGATATGTGTCAGGGATATCCTCACTCCCTCCTGATTTGTGAGCTGGGATAATTTATTTATCAATACACTGATGAAGGTCCTCAGCCTCCAATGCTTGGGTGTTTTCTTGAATGTTAAGAAGATCTAAATCTTGTTGACCCTCAATGCCCACCTCTGCATATATGTTTTGGGAGAAACCAAATTGAGTCTCACACACTACTTGAGTGGATATTTCCTCCAGTTGTTCCTCTTTCCATAGATGGGATTCTTACCCAAAAATTTTGTAATCTCCTCTCTTAGCTTCCTTATCCCCTGCTCTAGCCTTGTATGTGTTTCCTTTCCTGATTGCTTAAAAGTATCCATTTCCATTCATGGGTCCTGAGTGGGTTCAATATTTTTTGTCATTCTAATAGGGTATTTTCCAATCTTTTTCCCTTTGTGTCTTTCCCCTTACCCCTGCATTCTTCCTGATTCATCAAGCCTTCACCTTTGACCTCTTCAACTACCAGAGGCTACCACCACTCCCCATTTTCAATGTGAATTATGATGTGGGATGGCAGATTATAGCAGGTATGGCGCCATACAAGTATTTTTAGTGTTATAGCAAAGTTTGTCTCATTAATGACTACTACATATTTGATAAATTTTCCCAAGGTTTCCCTTATGATTTTCAGTGTTTCCTCGCCCCATCATTTTTGTGGTAGGTTTTCTAGTTTGAACCAAACAAGGGTTTCACTAACCACTTCCTTTTCTTAATTTAAATTTAATGTCCAGCTCTTTAATTAAATGCCATTACCATCAAGCATGTAAGAGCCATTCCATATTATCCATTCTTTATCCTCCTTGGTAGAACATATTATAGAGTAAAATCCATTAGACATAGTTTTTAATGAAGTGAAAGAGTTTTCCATTGTTTCTCACGCCATTGTTTGACTTTTGTGAAGGATGGCCATGACCCAAGCCATTTGAGAAACAAATCCTTATCCTCCAGCATAGCTCTGTTCACAATCCATTGAGGATTTTTCAACTAGACAGTAGCATAAGAAGTGGTAATGTGGATATTTTCATTGACCTTCATATGAGTGTCTGTCGTTTGCCCCTGTGTTTTGTTGGGTTCTTCATTTTCCATGGGTTTCTTTTGCCATAACTTCCTTTCAATGCTCTGGAACTTGAAGCCATTCTCAATGGGTGATATCTCTTTCTTCCTAATAAACCCACCATTTTTGCTTTCCCTCTCCTTCTATTCCTTCTATTCCTCGACCAACCCTTACCCCTTGACCAATGTTCATTTTGGTCCTTAATGAAAGTGTTGTAGGATTCCTACCCTCTTTGGTTGAAAGGCCAATGCATGTGTGAAAAGCCTCCATTTCAAAAACTCTCAATCTTACTATGCCCTCCATTTCCCGCCCAAGTCGGCCCAGTCGACTGTTGCAGACGCTCCATTGCTTGCCAACATTAACTAGTACATGATGTTTTTTTAACATTTCCCAATGTAAACACTATTAGAAGATAGGTTATTTTATTTATTTTTTCAGATGGGCTACAACAAGAGGTTTTCTCTCTGGTTCTTTCTCGTCGGTATGACCTTTTTGAACTAGGACTTATGTAATTTTTTTTTAATAATTAATAAAATTTTGGCTAAAACCCATTATCTATAAAAAAAAATCAAATAAATAAATAACAAATATATTGAATTTAATAAAAAATTTAATAAAAATAATTGACAAAACAAAGAAGAAAATATACACCTTGTCAATATAATATTACAATTACACATTTTGCAAAACTAAACAAGGGATACAAAGTAACGTAGTTCCTGCCTAATGTTGATAGAGAAAGGTTGTGTTTATGTATTTGTATTTTGATTTTGCAAAATATTAAATAAAAATATTTTAATTGTAAACATGATATTGTTTTTACATACTGTTGGGAGAGCAATGTTGTGTTTCTGTATTTTGTTTATACAAAATATTAAATACAAATAGTTTAACTGTAAACATGTGTTGGCCATGCATGACCAACCCATTTTTCAAAATTTTAAGCACCTTCTTACTTTCTTACCTGCCAAACCATTAAAAAATTAATTTTCAGGATTCCATGAAAGTTGTTGCAAAATCCTTTGGTAAACATAGTCACTCCCTCATATTGCCCAATATGGCTCATTTTCGTGGTCAAACTCTGTATCATTTGTGAAATTTTAATGCTTTAATTTTTGAGTTGGCCATATCCACATAGAGTTAAAATCTAATTTTTGTGCATACTTTTTGAAAATGATTTATGGGCTTTTCTCTACATGGATCATTCACCCTACTGTCAAATTTTTGTGGGAAACAAAGTTTCTAGCTGAAATTATGAAGTATTTCATACCACTTCAAAAGAATAGTGATGGACTTTGAAATTTGTGTTGAACCATTGAACTTTAACCTTTTTATAAGTTCAATGGTTCAAAGGGTTCAACGGGTTCAAGTGTTCAAAGTTCAAATGTTCAAAGTTCAGATTCAAAAGTACAGGTTTGAAGGTACAATTTTAGTGGCTCAAGTCAAAAGGTTAAAATGGTTCAAGAGGTTCAACGCGGATGAGACTATATAGAAAAAAGTGATTAATGAAGGAGAATGATTCTAGGCAAATTCTTTAATTTTGAACTTTGAGGTTCAAAAGGTTCAACGGGTTCAACGGTTCAATGTGACAGTCAAATTCTGCACACATATCCGCCAGTCCAAAAATGCATCCGATTATTTTTGCAGATTATTTAAATTTGAGGACAACCCACCTAATATTTTGGTCTTAAATGTTCCCAGATTTAATTTTATGACCTCATGTGACATATTATTTTAATATTTTCTCAAATGCAACAATATGATTAACAGTGCCAAATTACAAAGGAAGTACCCTGATTTGACGAGTTGTTCAAAAATCGTTAAAAAACCCATCTGCAATTTTAAATATCACAATTGCTCACAGATTTTTATGGCCCCAGGATGACCGACTAACCCATGGTGAATTTATTAAAATATGGTTGTAGGTGAAATGAAATATACTCTTTTATTTACAACAATTTAAAACATTTTTAAAATGTTTTATATCAGTTTGAGAGCAACAATTAGAGTGAAATTATTTTAATTCCCTTTATCAAGAATTAGTTACTAAAACTGAAAAAAGTATTTACCAAAAAAGAGGAGGCTATAAATATGTAAAAATAGAGAACAAAAGGGAGGTTCCTTTTCTTTACGGGTGGAGAAGCTACATGTGAATATAGCAGTTTACTTTTATCAATTATTACTTTGTTAGTTGTGCATGGACATTGAGCTTGTATGCTCAATCTTGTATTGAGAAATAAAACAAAATGCAGATTGATCTGTGTATTGATTTATTTTTTCTTTGGATTATGAATTCTTAATGTCTTTATGATCATTCTCAATACAAATTCTTGTATGACAAACAAAGAATTTGTATTTTAAGATCTATGAATTTGAGATAATCAATTTATTATGAAGTTGTTGTTCATTCTTTCTGTTGTTTCTCACTCATAGGTGTGGAAAGGGGGAATTTGTGTGTTCCTTTTTATGCATTCATATAGTTCTGAATATAAGTTTTCCATTTATCTCATAGCTATGGATAGATGGTTGTTTGTATTTCGTGCCTTATGGTCAAAGGAATAATCAGTAATTTTATTCATTGGATATCAAATGAAGGGAGTTGTACCTTCATATTAAAATCCAGAGAGCACTTGCACATTACCATTGTAAGCAACTCTACTATTGGTCCAATTTTGTCTCTCACTTTGGGGTATTTTGGAGTCGTTTGTGTTCAAAGATAAATTTAAAGGGACAAATCTAACCAACATATTTTTGGCGACTCTACTAGGGATTCAGAAGCAAAAGATTAGTGTTTTCTTTCCTCGGATTTATTAAACTATCTTAGTGCGCACATGATTGGCCCTCTGTTAAATCATTATGCACAATCAAAAAATTACAAGGGGAGAAGACCCGACCCTACTGTCATGGAGATTCTTGGGATGGATGACAAAGTGTTGCACGATTTTTAGGATCACTATAAAGAGAGCATTTCTCGCGCTGTAAGAACTAATAAAAGTATAGAAAATGATCATGCATCTACATTTCTATGGACGAGCCTTTGCACTAGATTTCATAAGCTGAAAGAGCTGGAAGAAAGAATGTGTGTGTTGCAAGTACACAAGAAAAGAATACTTCAGTTTAAAGAAGAATTAAAGGTTGACGATGATAAGGATCTAGTAGTCTCAAATTATTTTTATTCTCATAATTTTTCAATCTTGAGTGAGAAAGAGGTCGAACCAAGAAAACAATTTAGAAAAATACCTACTGCTGAAGAGTTAAATATTGAAAATGATCAATTGCTCCAATATCTTTGGAATGCCTTTAAAGAGAGTATTTGTGAGGCTGAAAGAAATAAGTTGAATCATTCTGAAGACCACCAATTTGCTCTACTGCTAAAATGTGTGCATCAAAGATATTACCACCTCAAAAATTTTGAACAAAAGATTTCAGTTACAACATAAAGATAAAAAAGAAAATCAAAAAATAAAGAATCGATGTTTTACAATTTCCTTGTTCTTGGGGAACAAGATTTTATACCAACATCAATATAATTAGTGGTGTTCTAGGGTCACAACCAACAACAATGAGAAAGCTTGTGCACCAAGCTAAAAATAAAAAGTCTAAATTCTTTTTGCCATGCATGCAGAGGGAGAAAAAAGAGCATTCATGTATTCCTCTTAAAAAAAGGGCATTGCCAGATGAAAATGGTCATATCACTAAGGTGGGAATAGAGCCATTCACTTGCAACTCTGGCAATATCAAAAGAGGTACATTAATCTACCATTACTGGAATCTCTTGATGAAAATATTGAAGAAAAGAGAATAATAGGAAAAGAAATGCATGCAGGAGAGAGTAGCTTGGTTGAGCCAGCTAAAGGTATGGGTAATTTGTATTCTCAATCTCCTCGTGTTCTCCTTGAAGATTGTGTTTATGATAAAATAAAAGATGTGGTCTATGTAAAATTTGATCTTGTGATAGTAGAAAGTAATACCCAACAACCACCATCTTCCATTATATACCCCAAGAATGATCTATCCTATGATTTGCAAAAAGAATCTCTGATTTTTAATGCTTCTTTTATATGTAAAAATGAAATCAGGACTGATTTTACAATAGTGGGGAAGCAATTGGAAAAACTTGATAATAAAATTGCTTGGGGTAGTTTGAATGCATTGTATTTATCTACAGAATTCTACAAAGATTTCAAGATCAAGGACAATCCTCTTTTTGAATTTTATGATCTCGAATCAGCCAACGAGAATTTATTCCCTCCACATGATGGAAATGAACTAGAAGAATGTGTTCTTGAAAATGATGATAATATAATCATGCACACGAAAAACAAAGAAGGTCAGGTTTTTGCTAATTATTCTTTGTTTGAAAATGAAACTATGATTGAGTGGGTATCCAAAGAGAATAAGTTGACTGAATTGGTGAGCGGTAATTTTGTGATTGATAATGCTATTGACAATGATGACATCTCTAATTTTTATTAGGTAAAAGCCAATCTGAAGCAAGATACTCAATTTGAATCCTTTCAAACAAATAGTCCCCAACTGCTTGAGGTAGATGATGAAAGTATGACCGATTATTTTCAATGGGCCAATGCAGGTGTACAATGAAAAATGGTTGTTTAGATATGAGTATGTCTTTAGATTTTTGTTGCATCCCATGATATTTAGCAATGAAGCAGTTGCCAGAAGGTTATTATTCTCAGCTACTCTCTATGACCACAATCTATTGTTGAGGAAGGGCCTATATTTCTCCTAGCCAGCGAATGGTTTTACGTGAGTAGCTCCCAGCCCTACTTCTTAAGGTGGGATTTTCCTTCTTGTATATATTTATGAATAAGTTTTGGATTTCAAGCTTTTTTTATGTTTAATTTAGCGTTGGTTTTGACATGTTTTAGTTTTTCCCTGCTCCCCTCCACCCTTTTGCAAACAAGTAACTCCCTAAGCTCATGTCTCTCTTTGACTCTAAAACCCAATGGAGCTAGACACTAGTCCTCTACCACAAACATGATGGATTCTTTGTGTCTTTCAGTTCACATCCATAAACATAGCCCATTGTTGGCCAAGTGTGACCAACCCATTTAAAAAAAATTTAAGCACATTCCTGCCTTCTTACCTACCTTTGTGCATAAATATTGTCACACTTCTATGAATCCTTACATTCAAAAACACTCAAGAATGAGGTCTCAAAAATCGATCCATAGCTCCCTAGGCATGGAGTGCAAGGATTTTTAGAATGCTCTCAGCTAGAGCTATTAAGCCTATAACCTTGCTAATAAACCATGCAATGGGAG
>MU221362.1:21058-40643 GCA_018584345.1 Thuja plicata
AATGTTGTGAATGATTTCAAGGAGCATAATACTTTGTTAAGGATTTGATACAGTAGTCTTGAGGTAACAAGATAGTTTGTAAGGCAACCTATCCTAATTGTTTGAGCTGTAAGGCAGTTCAGTGTATGTTATTTTTGGGATATCCTTGCTTATTATTGACTCTGCAGCCCAAAGGATAGGCACTGGTTCAGAAAACAATTTGGTTATCTATCTGTGTCTAAGATATTCCAAGCTATCAAAACCAAATCAATTTAAACACTCTGTTACTAAGAACATATAAGCTGAATTTGTTTAAAGGACTTCTGTCAGCAGGACATTGTCCATAGTATTGATTCCTTGAAGAGTGAATCAACTAGGTTATCCCTCCTATAAAGAAAAGGAAGAAGGATGAGAATCCTTGTATCACTGGTTATTGTTATGTTATAAACTATGATTTGTATGGTAATATCTTGTTTATGGTTATGCTTGGTCATCAACAAGATAATTCATAAGTTGGTTCAATAAAGGTACATAGCTAATCAGTGTCCACATCAATAAATACTATGTTAACAGCAATTTTAAAAGGTAAAACCTTCCTGAGTATTTATGGAGCTCAAAAATGAAGAAGGACCTTATCCAATCCTTAGCAATTAGGCTTTTCTTGTCTCTGAATCAGAATTAGAAAGTACAAGGTTCAAATAGGCATTTCAAGCATTGTGGTTCATACAAGAAAAATCCCTAATAGGTTGATCACTAATTAAAAAGGTATTTTTATTCTCTTATGTGGGCCTTTTATTTGTAGGAATCTGACTTACAATTTTGTTGAACTGAGCTACAAATTCATGCGTTAGTTCATGAATCTCCTTTTTCATTTGGGTTAGTTTAGGAAGAACTTATGTTCATCTTCAACAATCTTGAGCCTAATTTTGAACATTTTTTGGAGAGTTTCCCATGAATCAACTGATCTTGTTGGTAATTGAACAAACTATTGGACAGTTGCATCAGTAAAAGTTTCAACAAAGAGACAAACTCAGGCATCTTCATACATGATGCCAAGGACCCCACTTTTTCAAATAAAACATTAATATGGTCATTAGTTTTAACCTTTCCATCTCTCACAAAATTATGTAGAATTTTTATTGTGCCAGAGGGAAAATCATGCAATTGATTTTCCAAAACTAAAGGGCCAATAGTAGCAGCTGAAGGGACTTTTGGTTGTTATGTCATTGCGTGCATAATATAATGATAATTTTTTATGTTCATAGGTATTTTTATCTCATGCAAAAGCATTTCTTTGAAATAAGAAGATAGAGGAGTAGACTTCAGAGGTGAAGAAGTTCTACTTGTGTAGTTAACTTTATTTTTTCTTGTATAGGGTAGCCAAGATGGGAATTTAACTTTTAATAACTCTTGAAAAATGGATCAATAATCCATTTGCTTCTATATCCTCTAGTATATCTTTCCTTGGCTAGATTTGTAAATTTTTAATTATGGTTTCTATGTTCTTTAACATAGTGTATATTCTATCTATTATGTCTTATAACAATAATAATCCTTTTAAAGATAATTATATTATGTCTGAGACAAAGTCTTCTAAGTATTTCACTGATTTCTTCTTCTTCTTCTTCCAATACCTGACTTAATTTTTGGTAGTGTTGAGCACTCCACCTATAGCTCTAGGATAATGTGTTGACCTAAGAGATTATGTCTTCTTGTTCATCTTGGAAACCAAGATTTGGTTGAAGCACTAGAAAAATTTTCTCATTTGGAAGCACCATCTTCAATCATGACAAGCGAGCGATCAAAATTTTCTCATTTGATCCCTAGTAGGGTCATGAAAAATATGTTATTAAATGGATTTATCATTATAATTGCTTCTTCAAAATGACCATGTTACCTTGTAATAAGTGACAAAAAATTTAGAATAGTTGGAGTGATTGTTACATGATAACAATCTTCCTCTACGTATGAAAGGGGCAACTCCCTTGTATGATAGGAATATTTGATATTTTTAGGTTTTAAAGAATGAAATTTCAAGAGAGAATGGGAAATAAAGTGAGAAGTATTATTTATCTATAAAGATTTAACACATCTACTTCATGGTACAAAGAGAGATATGTTACATTAATTCACATAATATATTCACTAACTTGAGATGTCAATGGTGTGCCTTCAACATGACATGATATTGTGCCTACACCTTCAGATGTAGATAATGGTGTACCTTCAAAATGATAAAATTGTGTGTCTACAACTTGGAATATAGAAAATGGTGTGTCTACACCTTGGAATGTAGACAATGGTATTCCTTCAACATGATACAATGGTGTGCCTCTAATATTGGATGATGTTGTCTCTTCAACTTAGGGACTCATAGATGATGTTTGTACACCTTAGAATGTATAAAATGGTGTTCCTACACCTTGGAATGTAGACAATGATGTGTATAAATGTTGTAATGTATAAAATGACATACCTTCAACATGACATAATAATATGCCTCCAACATTGGATGATGGTGTCTCTTCAACTTAAGAACTCATAGATAATGTGGTGCAGGAGCACCCAGGATTAGTCCTAAGGGGATAATTATAATCATATATAATAATGAATAGTGGAGAAGCATCATACCCCATGGTTCTTTTTTTTAATAAGGGAAAAATTATAAGCCCAATGTAGAGTCAAAATTGGACCCTAAATGGTCTTTAGGGACATGTAGGGACAATAGGCCAAAATGTTGTAATTAAGCCCAAGGGGCATGGAAGAGAAACACAATGGATGAATAGGCCCTAATAGATGTAATATGACCTACATGAGTTATTTTTAGGGTCTCATAGGGTTAAGATTCATAATAGGTGTAAGTTGTCAAAATTGCCAAAATGTTGCTCAAAAGTTGCTAACCAACTTTTGCAAAATGTTGTCCAAAAGTTGAAAAATGGCTAATTGGATTGAAATTCAGTTTTTTTTTTTTAGTGGGGGAAGTTTTGTATGTGTGTTTTAAGGCCCTACACACTAAGAGGAGCCCTTGATGATGATTTAGTGAAGTTTTGGTATTCTAAAGCAATAAGAAATTCAATGTTTTCCTTTAATTTTGGTGTAAGTATGGATGTCACATGTGGAGTTTGATCGGTAGGATATAAATTTGTTCATGTTTTGATTGAAAAAACTTTCTACCTTCCAAATGCACTTGGTATTATTTTTTTTTGTTAAGTTTGAAGTATTTTATGGAAAAATCTTTATAACCTACCTATATTAAGGCCTTGGTGAGTCCTTCACAAACAAATGCCACTTTCTTGAGTTTGCACCCTGGGTTTATATGAACCTCGAGGAAATTAAAGGAAAGATGATGTACTATAATTTTCTAAAACATTTTTCCAGAGAAACCTTGGTGTTGCAGAGAAAATGGATGCCCTAGGTGAGAATCTCAATGTTCTCACTGTGACTATGTTTACAAATTAAGTTGTAGAGGGAAGGGTAGAGTGGTGAGAGGAAAATAAATGGCGTATTTAGTACTATTTTAGATCCCCCTAATTTTATATAGTGGTATAAGTGTTGGTGGATGCTTTAAAAGGGGTGTTGTTTTGTAATTCAATTAGAATTATGGCTAATTTCCTGATCGATGCAAAGTGATTTGAAGTCCTGGATAGAAGATTTAGATACCAAGATCTAGGGTTTCGATCGAAGTAAAAAAAAAATGTATTTTTAATTACCATTTCTCAACACTTTATTTGGGAAGTTTGGATGTTGTACACCAAAAATAGATAAATTAGGGCTACTAGGGAGTAGGCCTATTCACTAGGTCCAAGTAGACAATTGGTGTTCAAAGACACGTTTGAGGGAAACTATGACTGAGATGGATTGTGAACATTATTAGAAGGGTTTTGGAATCCACTGTACCCACTAAAAATTTAAGTCCCAAAAAATTCATTGTGTAAGTATTTGATAAGAATCAATGGTAAATGGAAGGAATAGTGAGATATTGAATGTTCGAAGAGGAGTTGGTTGGTAATGTGAGGATTTAGTGAAAAAACTATTTGAAGGGGTTTTAGTTATCCAATGCAAGTAGGGACACTCAATTAGGTTGTGGTCCATGTTGAAGGGGAAAATTGTAGTTTTACAAGATCCTCATAAAAGGAGAGAAGAATAAACTACCCTCTCCCCATCATATTGTTATCAAAGGAGACAAGGTATTCCTAGGGAGTTCATGTCTAAAGAAGACTGAGATGTGGAGGTTGAGATTGATACAATTCCTCCCAAAATGATGTCTCAATAAGCCATCAGAAAGATGATTGAAGAGATGATTGCATAAAAGATTGAAGAGTTTAAGAGGTCTGGTCATAAGGACAGAGGTGCTGAGGGTGAGAATGATGCAGATGAAGAAGGTGAAGGGGAAGATTCCAAAGGACCTTTTTGGTAAATAGATTGTTCTTTTTCACTTTAACTCCAAAATACCCAAATATAAAAGAATCAATTGAATACAATAGTTGTAAAATGCAAATGAATAACTAATTTCCCTCTGAATTTGAAGGTACATCTCCCTTAAATGAATGATTTTCAAAAACTGTGAATCTTTCCTAATCTAACAGGGGTATGTTCTTAACCTGAGAATAGAAGAGGTAAACAAAGCTAGGCCTAGATAGGAAGTAGCTCAAATAGATTAACTTCAACTAAAACTAACCAATCTGGAGATCTCAGTAATCATACAAGCTCTAGAAACTCATAATGCAGTAACAGATAATGAAGATGCAAATGCAAAACTAAGGATCAATGATAAAGAAACAATGATTCGATCTATTTCATAGGAGAATCTCCCAAACATAGACTAACACTAGATTTCCCTCTGGTTAACTATATAAAATCATAATACAAAACTTCAATTCTATCATAAACTGTAAATCTAATTTTGAGGAAACATTTAAATCAATAGAAAGATAAATGTGATGCAATGGAAGAGTTAAAATAATGGTATTCAGACATACACAAATTTGACTCAGTAAAATGTCATCCTTCACACCAAAATTTAGCTGACCCTTGTATTAATTTAGAAAATAGTACATATAGAGTTCCAGAGTTGGACCATTACAAAAAAGGGTAACACAAACTGTTCCACTTCTCTAATCAGAAAATGATAAAAAAAAGTTTATCCATTACAATAAATATCAAAATTTACTACAAGAAGGAATCTATCTATGCTTTTTTTTTCTTCTCCTTGTCTAATTTATCCCTATAGGTAGTGACAATTGTAATGATTGGGATAAGCTCTTCGTGCCTATTGATATGGATATTAGTATATCTGATAAGCCATCTGGAATGTTCTTTAGCCAAATCCTTGATTGTATCTATTATATCTTTTATCTCTTCCATGGCATTAAAAATGCATCGACTCAACTGTTGGAGTTTTGGCACCTTAACTAAATGGGAGGAAGATTGTTCTACCAACTTATGTGCATAATCAAAAAATAATTTATGCATACTGGACAATCTGATCATTTCTTTTCCCTTACCACTTATTTGTGATTTCGTGTGAAGACCTTGAAGGAGTTTAAAATCTTTGTTTTGCTCCTCCTTGATTTTGACGTATGTCTGTTGCAACTCTGCTTCAGCTTGGATAATCATCTCAATTTTAAATTCCAGGCTTTGAAGCCATTCAATCAAAGATCATCACTTTTCTACAAGATCTTGGCCTTTAATGGCTCCTTGGTCTTCATTTTAACTACCACATGTAGCATTACTATACATTCTTAACATCTCTCTCTCTCTCTCCGATGTGAGAGTCTATAAATTCTTATCAATATTATTCCTCTTTATTTCCAGTCTTAGTAGAGCATTACCTAGTTGCTCAAAAACTACCAGTCCCTCAGATTTAAGCCTCTCGATCCATCTCTTGCCAATCTTCCCAAAATGTCTCTCCTCTTCCAACTTGGCTATGATGACCTGATTTTCTATAGCACTGGGATCAAAAGTGGTCTAGGTACTGGGAATTCTTGCGATCAAAGTGATGAGCTATCTGATGAAGTTAGTTAGCTTGGCTACTTCTGCTTTAAGTTGGACTTTAGCAGTCTTGAGCTCTTCTTCTATTACCACATTGGTAGACTTCCACCTATCTACCTTATTGTCATGATGAGCTAGCCCCATATCAAATGACTGCAACTAAAAATTGGAGGTAGTCATATCCTTGAATCTTCCCTCCTTCTTAGGTTTGGTCACTTCCATAGTGAAATATCAAGTCTCAGGATCTTATCCCAGTGTAGACATTGTCTTCACTTTCTTTAGTTTACTCATAGTAGTTTTGGGATGCAAGGCCCGTGAAAGAGTATCTTTGTTGGAAGTCCCTTCTTCTACTCTCTTTCTTTTGCACTCGAAAGTTCTCTCTATCTAAGATTCAACACTAGTAACTTTGGAGGCAGAGACTAGTTCTTCAATAAACAAATTCCTGATCATCAGAGGAGTAGCTTTGGGTCTTAAAGTGAATGGGTTCACCAAAGTGGGAGAGGAGGAGACTAATTTAATGAATTGAGCCACTTTTAATTGTTTCCCAACCTCTTCATCTGATTTTGTGGCTACTGTGATGGAACTATCCTCGCCTACTTCCACGACGACAGGCAATCCTCACCTTGGGCTATCTTGGGTCTAGGTATCACCTTGTGTGCCGATGGTACTGACTTGAGCTAGCTACTCTATTTCTATATTCTTAATAGACTCAATCATAGACTTGAATATTTTTATTGAGACTACTTCTTTCGTAGAGCCAATGATGGGGGATGAGCCACTTCCACATGTCTTGTCCAACATAATCATCTTTTTAGGTGGCTCATCACCTCCACCTACTTGTTGAGCTAATCCTTTAGCTATGGTTGGGATTGTTGTTGAAGAAGTCACCACAGTGCTCGAAGTCACTTTGGCGATATTTTGTTGAGACGATGACTTTCTTTCAGACGTCTTCTTTATGCCCACATTCCATTTGACCCACTACTCTTTCCTTTTGTAGATTCCACCCATTAAGGTCTACAAGTTGTTAATGGCCTTCCCTAGCATGGGCTCAGAGATTATAGGGAGCAACTTTATTTTCTCCAAATATTTATTATCATACATATGTTGGCCATCATCTTCTAGCCCCTCCACTGCAATGTTAACTTTGAAATTTTTTATTTTTTCAATTGTTAACCTGGCATAGAATCTCTCTATACTCTCCAATTCATCCTTGCAATTGGCCTAGTAGTCTTCAATATCATCAATGTGATGGATAGCATGACTCATTTGTAGGTAATCCCTAGCATAATTTACAGGATCACACTGCGGCCTCAGAACATCATGTCTCCAATGAAAACCTCTTTGAGAATATTTTTAGAACATTCTTTGTTTTGGACCGAGACACACAACTGTAAGCCCCAATGGTCATCAGGAAATTGTATCCTTTCTTATTAGCATCAACACAGATCAGATTCACTTGGAGTTCCTGCCTCATCACCGCAACCAGCACGATCATGTCATTAGGATATCTGGGCAGCTCCAAGGGGAAGTCATCAAATCTTGCAAGACGAATATATTAGAAATCTGCAAATTTAATGAAATAGCACCCATACTGGCTGATAAATTCCATGGCTTCATGAAAAAATATCCTTTTTGGGCAACCCTGTAGTTCCCTACATACTCTCATTGTAAATGCATCATTAACTCTGAGATATTTAGCATAACTGTTGTGCAATTGTAAACAAGAGAAGAATTCATAGCTTTTAACATCTTCTAGAAATTTTTCTAATCTAGGGAGCCCTGGCCCAATTTGAATTGTGGAAAAAATATATATTAGAATGGAAGACATGTAGAACTCATTCTGAGGCTTAGATCTACTTAGAGCATTAGAGAGATTCTCGCTTACCATAAGAGCCCAATCAACGAAATAGTATTGAGAATAAATCACCTCAGCTAAGAAGAAATGATGTTCAACAAAATTTAGTGCCTCACTATCACCTTTGATCTTGTGGAGCAGTACCGAGATATCCAAAAACATTTGCTTCAAGTTCATGCCATATAATGTTTTAGGCAACTTTCCCTTGGCACTCCTCGGCTCTTGAAACCATGAATTCATTATTTCCTTCTTCCACACCACCTTCTTTGCTCCATACTCAGTAATTGCCATACTATATGTCATTTATGAATATTCATTGTACTTTGGAATGCGCAGGGAATTCTAGACAGAGTCCCGATCAATGGAGAGTAGGAACATGTCATTGGGTAGAAGGATTTTCTTGGTATCTAGATTATATCGAGCTATAGATTCCCAAACAAGCTCTAGAGCTGGAACTGTATCAGGAAAGTCTGTGGCTTCAAATAACCCACTCTCTTTTAGCTTCTTAGTGACAGGATGCATTTGATCCGCCTTCAATCTATTCTGAAAGTTCTGCATATTGAAGAACTTCAACGAGGTTTCCTTGATTTTGTGCCAATCAGAAGTGATGTCATTCATCCAATCGAATCCCATAAATCTTGAAGCCATGCTTTGATTGATTTTGAATCAGTAATGTAAATATATCTCTTAGGAATGCAAGAGGAAAGGACAATTATTATCAAGAGCTTCAAATTAAAACAATTCGTCAAACATATGGTAGTTCCTGTTTGCAGCCTTTCACTGATTTTATAACCTTTGAATTCTTACCGTTTAATGGTCGACTTCCCATGCCACACGAACTAAAAGACTAAAGCATTAATGAAAAATTCCATTATGAAGTAAAACAACTTTATTTGAATTAATTACTTTACCCCTACAAGCTATTAAGAAACATCTTTTCACTTTAGTAACCATAATGGTAACTTTTTGGAAGTAGTGGAAAATTACTTTTTCACTTCCCTTTTGGGTGGAGAAATACATTTGGGGTGCTCTCTACTCAAAAATCCACTGAGGGAGGATTTTATCCTATTGAGATGCTAAAATGATATGTGTTGATTTCATAATCTTTCTTTATGCCTTGGGATCACTTATGAGATAGATTCTTCTTCACAGTTCTTCCATTTTAATGATTTGGCAGAAAATGTACTCCAAAGGTTGAAATCTGCCTGTTGAAGTAGTGGAGAAGCCATTTTTTCATTTTACCACCAGCAAGCTTGCATTCTAGATTTTCCTTCATTCAATCATTCCCCTCGGCCTATAGAGATGCATTTTGAATGCAATAATATTTTAAACCTAAGTTATCCACTTTCAAACTGTTCTGACTGCTGAGAGATTTTGGAATAGTCATCTATAGAAGATGCACTCTATAGGTGATTTTCCACCATGGAGAAGCCTAAAACCAATTTTCTGCCATGGAGGCAAGATAAAGTATCAAAGCTATATATTCCAAAATTACACAAGATAAATGTTAGAAATCTCTGAATTTTGACCTTTATCAGATTTGGGAGCTTAAACCTACCTGATAAAACATGAATTCACATACAAATTTTCCTGGCTCACAAAGGAGAAGTCAAATTGGGAAAATTAGATAAAGGCCTCCTAGCCTAAGGGGAAAGATAGACTTAGACTCCAGAATTTCACAACACTTTCAAGACCACTACTACACATTAAACATCCACTTTTGTCTGAAAGGTATGCAGACCAAAAGTGGGGCCACAGCTGGCTCTATCTAAGGACTTGGACATTCACATGTGCAAGAAAGGAACTCAAGTCTCTATTTTTTCAAAGCTCAATAAAATGCGGCTCACAACAAAACTAAAAGAAGACATGAAAATGAAAGAAGAAAGGAAACCTAACTAAGGAAAACAAAAGCAGGAACTAAATGTAACTATTATACAATACATGGGTTACCTATTTTAAATTTAGGTCTGATACAACTTCAAGTCCTAACCATTATATGTCAGGGGTAGTGCCTCACCATCTAGATAGGCCAATTTAAACGAATTCTTCTCAAAATCTTGGTGAGTCTAGAAAGTTCCTTTCCATAGTGTTTCAAATTTTCCATGCATGCCTTTGGGTGCCCTACACTTGTCCCATAACAACACCATATCTCCTTCCATAAATTTATGGGGTCTGCTCTTTTTATAAAACAAGTTCTTCACACGCATTTGATGCAGTGTGATATGATCTACTATTTTCTCCCTTTCCTCTTCAAGTTTGTTCAAGTTAAGAATCCTCTTTTCTAAACCATCTTCAAATATACCATCCTCTACTGCTTTTCTCAGTTTGCAAGTTTCTAATTCCAATGGCAATGGAAGACTGGCTTCAATCCCATAGAAAAGTTCAAAAGGAGATACACCGATGTCATTTTTGGGAGTCACTCTATCTACCCAAAGAGCTTCATAGATTTTCTTATGCTAAGTTCTCTGGTTATCTGCCACAAGCTTCTTCATGATGTTCACCAAGTTCTTGTTACAAGAATCCACTTGACCATTTCCTTGAGGGAAATAGTTAGATGAGTGACTGATCATAATGCCATACTTAAAACAAAATTTAGTAATTTCCTAAGAAGAGAAGTATGTGGTTTTATCCATAACTAACTTAACATGCACACCAAACCTTACCAGGATATTTTCTTTGATAAACTCACATACTACCTCTGAAGTAGTTTTCTTGGTCGCTTTCACCTCCACCCATTTTGTGAAGTAGTCTGTCATAGTAATTATGTAGGTATTTCCTGTGCTAGATGAGAGATTTATAGGGCCAATAAAATCAAGACCCCACTCCTAAAATGGTCCCTCAATTATCACTGGTCTAAGGAGGAGCCCTGCTAGTCATGGCTTTCCAGTAAACATTTCACACTTCTCACATCTCGCCACCCAGTGATATGCATCCCTAAACATTCCTGACCAATAATAACACAGTCTCAATGTATTGAATGCAATAGCTGATGAGAAAAAATTTCCCCCGCAAGTTTCATCATGAAACACTTTTAACAGCTTCTCTTGTTGTTGTTTGTCAACACATTGGAGGAAAGTCCCATCTATAGATCTTTTAGGCCCCATTTGTTTGCAGGATTGGAATTTTATTCAAAACCTGATTATTTCAAAATCAGGTTTTGAAATTTTGATTTTGCATATTCAGAAGATAAACTAGACCGTTTGGTTGTTTTGGAAGATGACTGAGAAGATCAAATTCTAGTATTCTGTTCCATTTGGTAGGAACCTGTATTAAGCATTTGTGTCTGTTTAGCATAGACGAACTTCAGAAACTTAAAACAATTTTCTGCAAAATGCCATATCTTGATACCATATCCGATTTCATTGTTAATGCGGGCCAGAATTCAACAGATTTGGATGGCATTTTCTTCACCTTCACGGGATTCTGAGCGATTGGAGCCAACAATTTAATGGGGCAGATGGCAGCAAAAGTGACAAAGGCGGCCATGGAAGAGTTTCCTTCTTTAACAGGGCTGGGCATTTCGATGGCTGTGCTACAGTTTCCTGCAGGCGGACTAAACCCTATTCATGCACACCTTGGTGCATCCAAACTTCTCCTACTCCTGGATGGATCTCTGCTCATTATAGTCATTGATAGCAGTGGAAAAACTCCTCTATTTCATGTTAATGTTGTAACAGATGCAATGACACTATTAAATTTGGTTGCAAAATTTTGAAAATTGGAATATGAAAACAAATTCCACCTCCTCACTGGGAAGATGGTGCCGCTTGTTTTAGGGCCTAAACTAGGTTTTGCCCCACATAACCTGAATTGAAAATAGTGGAACCAAACAAAGGATTTTGTGAGATTTGGGAAGTGTCGCCGGCAATTTTGATCTAATTCCTGCAAAAAAATGGGGCCTTATAGAATCTATCCTCCTATATAACATATTTAGAGGCTTTTAGTTTCAGATCTCTTCTTTGCTTCAAAGTTAACCCTTCGGGGAGTTCACCATGTGATAAGAAATACACAATGTTTTAAAACCAAGCATCTTGCATACTTACTACCAAAACCAATTGTGTAGCTTTTGGATCTTCATCCACCTGAATTTCCACCATTGCTTTGCACAGTGCGTTCCCTCACACCAACTTGGTGGGCTTGATTTTTATGACATATTCTTGGTTTTCTCCATCCACGCTCCTCTGTTATTACATCCAACATCTTGTTGAGTCAATATGTTTTTTACTGCAATGTCAGGAACATACACAAGAGAGTGAGAGTGTAAAATATAAAATCTAAAATTTTTTAAAGCCTTTACTACTGTGAAAGCATGTTTTTAGTCTAAGAGTATTTCAGCTCATGATATTTTAGAGGTGTGCTCTTGAAAGCAATAGGAGCTTGAATTCCTTCCTCATTCTCCTACATGAGGATGGTTGATAGAGTGTGTTCGAAAGAATAATAATAGATTATGAAATTCTTCTTATAATATGGATGACATAAAACTGGGGCATTGGCTATGGCATTCTTTATGGTTTTGAAAGCTTTTTTTCCAGGGTCATCCAACTTGAAATTCACATTTCCCTTCATCATGTCCACTATGCATTTGGTAATCTCAGAAAAATATGGGAAAAACCTCCTAAGAAAGTTTACCTATTTGAAAAATGATTTCACTCTAGTTTTGTTCACGGTAAGCTCAGTTGCTGGATAGCTCTCACCCTTTATGGATCAATTTTTATACCTTCTTGGGAAACAATGTGACCCAACAATTTCCCCTCAGTAACACAAAAAATGAATTTTTGGGGTTCAATGAAATCCCGTCCTCCCAACACCTTTGCAATACTCTCCTTAAATCATCTATGTGATCTACTCTTTTTCTAGAAAATACAATAAGATCATCTAGATACATGCCAATAATTTTTTTCTTTATATCACTAAAAGAAATATCCATACCTCTCTAAAAGGTAGCTCCAATGTTGATTAACCCGAATGGCATTCTGTGATATGCGAAGGTACCCCATGGGGTAGTGAAATTTGTTTTATGTTGGTCTGCTTTCTCCACTTCTATCTGATTGTACCTTCAAAAGCTGTCTAACATAGACATCATTTCATCTCCAGCCATGGTCTATAAGAGATGAGCCATGTTGTGAAGGGTGTAATTTTCTTTCAAGGAAGACTGATTAAGGTTTCTAAAGTCCACACAAATCCTTATCTCTATGTTCTTACTCTTGGGCACTATATTCGCTACCCAGGTAGAATGATGGATAGGGTATATGATCCTTGCTTTAAGAATTTTATCAACTTGCCTAAATATGGCATCAACAACTTTGGGGTTGTAATTCCTTTGTTTCTTCCTGAATGGGTTGGCCTCAGGTTTTAAAGGAATTTGGTGTTTAAATTTCCCATTCATAAAACTTTTTAGATCTTCATAACTCCAAGCAAAGACATCTTGGTATTCCAAGAAGAGTTTCCTGGCGTCTTCCCTTTCTACTTCAGTGCAACACTTCCTAATGTTGATCATCTTGGGATCCTTTTCACTTCGAATATTAATTCCTTCATATTCACCGAATGTAGGGCCTTTCTTAATTATCTTATTTTTAACAAAAGTATCATGTCTGTTGAAATTTTTTTGAAGTGTGACAAAATGGGGAGGAATTATATTACCCTACAACTTAATGATATATCACCTATCCTTCTTTTTCTTTTCATGACAATTTCCTTTATGATTATTAGGAGTATCCCTATTGAAGTCACCACCACTCTCCAAGAAGAGGAGGAAATTCTTTTCATATTCAAACACTTTCCAATATTCCACATTATCAATCACAAATGGTTGATATACAACCTCTACTTGGTACTTCTTATCCTTGAATTCTGGGTGAGGGAGGAGTAATGAGGTTGACACTTCTAAGGAGTCTACCTTAGAATTCAATTCTCTTGGCACATATTCAAGAAATAATTCATCCAATGCTTCTATTTCATCCCATAATCTATTCTAGTAGTTTTTTAATCTATAATTCTTCACAGAGTATTGATTTTTAACTTGACGCATGATTAGCTAATCAACATCACCACGAGCTCTCAAAATTTTCACACCTTTGTCCTTTGTAGAGATAATCCCTAATAGAAGGGCATCATACTTGGTAGTATTTTTGGTGTTCCCAAACTCCAATTTATATGCCATGGGCTCACATACTCCGTCTAATGATATTAAGACCACGTCTGCACCATATCCTAATGACGCACAACTGCCATCAAAGTCAAGAGTCCAAATCTATGGTTGCGTTTCTTCAGTAGATGACTATTTTTCCTCTTTTCTAGGTTCCATTTCCTCATCATGATCATCAATAAACAATATATAGTTACCAAATTCTAATTCTTGATAGAGAATTTGGGCTTTAGGGTCATCAAATTTTAGAACTGTAAACTTAGCTTTCTCTTCAGGAACTAGATTTATATTTTTGTTACCCACTAGGATTAAAGATTGAGACCAATCCAAAATTTTTCCCCTCCTAGGTCTCTTCAAAAACTTCTTCTTAGCAAAAAACTGTAACTAGCAAGTATATCGGCAACAAGGATTGTTAACAACATTTTGTTCTCAAGATGTGTTGCTAGAGCCACTGGAGCATCTTTGATTTTCCTAACAAGAGTTACTTGCTTTGAATCTATGGAGTAACATCTACCATGACCTTTAGTGAGAGTAAGACCTAAAGCTTTAGCTACAGTTGAGGAAATTACATTATCTGAGGCTCTTGAGTCTATTATGCAATTGCCTAATTTGAAACCATTAATATACAATGACACATAGAATGGATCGGGATTTTGGCTTGGGAAGGTAGCCAAAATAGATGAATCTATGTGCTTAATTGGCTCTATAGATATAGACTCATTTTCTATGGTAGTCATGACATTTTGGTTTAAATTTTGATTCCCTTCTTTACAGTAATCTAGTAGTTTTTGTAGTTCTATAGGATTAGACTTAAGATAGTATATGGGGAAATTTTGAATTCTAGAATCTCTAAAGAATTGAATAATGTCAAAAGAGTTATGTTTCTTACCCAGTTGTAGAATCCTCACTCCTTGGTTGGATTCCTTAAAATTGGAATTAGATGCTTCATTATTTTTTGGTGGAGGTGTGGAAGTAGGGCCCTTATCTTTTCGACTCCGGGTCAATACTGTGTAGGAGGTTCCATCTATGGTATCATAACATGTTTCTTCTTGCTCTAAATCTGATTCGTACTCTAAATATAAGTTTTTAGAGTTTCCATGTGAGTACAAATTTGGTTCAGATCTAGATACTCCAGCATCCCATTCACCAATCTGATGCATCTGCCAAGCACAAGCTACATCGGGACAAATTTCTCCATCATGATATGTTCTTAGGTGAAACACACACATGTTTTTCCTTTTAGGAGGAGCTTAGATAGCTAGCCTTTGTGATGGAGTAGTCAATTGTAATGTCTTTCCATTGACATTTTTCCCTTCATTGTTTCTTCTAGGATTCTCTTGAAAGTTTCACTGATAGGGATTATTAAATCTAGGAAGCTACCTCTTGAAGTCAATGAATTCATTGGATAATTTTTGAATCATCTCATCTAATGATGTGGTATTACTAGTACTGGCTCTAGATTATATTTTTCTTTTCCATTTTCCCGCCGAGATAATGTGGTCTTCTAATTCCACCGTAGTCCTTTGGTCAAGGTCCAAAGTGGCTGGGTTTGTTCTTCTCAGATCATAACTGACATCAGGAGGCATAGCACTTATGAAAAATGTTTTTGAATTCCCCGTAGTAGGCCTATCAGCTGCTAGGATATGATATACAAGCTTGTTAAATTTTTCCACAAAATCCCTCGTACTGATTAAAGGCTCTTTCTTGATAGAATTCAATTGTGTCAGCAAGGCATGCTCATACTCAGTAGTTTTAAATATTCTTTCAAAAGAAGCTCTCATAGAAGCCCAATCTATGATAGAAGAATTGGGCAAGTGATGGAACTAATCAGCAACACCTTCAACAAGGGTTTCAATGAATAATCTGATGGCCACATCTTCTTCTCACACTGTGAAGATATTACCCGAAGCAAAGAATCAAGCAATGTGTTCATCTGTAGATACTTTCCCATCCCCGGAGAATTTTGGGAAATTCTTTCTTGAACCTGAGGGAAGGGGATTATATGCTACTAATTGTAGTGGTCCAACTACAGTGGCCCAAGGAAGTGCCATAACTTGTTGGGGTAGATAGGGTGCTAGGTTAACAACGGGAGGAGAAACTAATCCATGAAAAGTTAGCACTTGACAAGTGGTAGAAAAAAGAGTTGATTGTTTGGGAGGTGAAGGAGGTTTGCTTTTTCTCTTATTATTTCTATTCTTTCTATGGGGTACTTCAAGTAGAGAAAAATCAAGGTATGCAATTCTCTCAAAAACTAGTTCTGTACCACCTTCTCTCTTTGCACTCCTAAGAAACCTCTTGGGCTCCAGGGTTCCAACTAGTCTTCTAGTCTGGCTTCATGCTCTACTCTGTGTTGTGCCCTTCTTAGATTTATCCTTTAGATGGTGCCCTCAAGCACTTCTACTCTAGCTTGTTCTTATTCAAGCACTTGGCTGGGGTTCCTATAGTGTTTAGTGTTTCTTTTGTATCTCTAGACAAAAGTGTTCAGTGAGGAAATGAGATCCTCTTGATTGTCCTACAAACCAAGATTCGGTTGAAGCATAGGACTTTTTTTTTCATGGGGAAGCACCATCTTTCCTCATGGTATTAATTCTATTATAATGAATGTTCATCTCCCAACAGAGTCACCAAAAATTTGTTGGTAAACAGATTGTTCTTTTTCACTTTAATTCCAAAATACCCAAATATTAAATAATCAATCAAATACAATAGTTGGGAAATACAAATGAATAACTAATTTCCATCTGAATTTGAATGTACAACTCCCTTAAATGAATTATTTTCAACAAATATGAATCTTTCCTAATCTAACAGGGGTATGTTCTTAACCTAAGAATAGAAGAGGTAAACCAAGCTAGGCCTAGACAGGAACTAGCTCAAGCAGATTAATTTTAACTAAAACTAACCAATCTGGAGATCTCAGTAATCATACGATCTCTAAAAACTGGTAATGCAGTAATGGATAATTAAGATGCAAATGCAAAACTAAGGATTAATGATAAAGCAACAATGAGTCGATCTATTTCATAGGAACAATTCCCAAACATAGAATAACACTAGATTTCCCTCTGGTTAACTGTATCAAATCATAATACAGAACTTTGATTCAATCATCAACTATAAATCTAATTTCAAGGAAACATTTAAATCAATAGAAAGATAAATGTGATGCAATGGAACAGTTAAAACAATGGTTTTCAGACATACACAAATTTGACTCAGCAAAATTTTATCCTTCACACCAAAATTTAGCCGACCCTTGTATTGATTTTGAAAATAGTACATATAGATTTCAAGAGTTGGACCGTTAGAAAAAAGGGTAACCGAAACGGTTCCACTTCTCTAATTAGAAAATGATAAACAAAATTTTATTTGTTACAATAAATATCAAAATTTAGTACAAGAAGGAATATATATATGCTTCCATTTTCTTCTCCTTGTCTAATTTAGCCCTATAGGTAGTGACAACTGTAATGATTGGGATGAGCTCATCATGCCTATTGATATGGACATCAGTATATCTGATGAGCCATCTAGAATGTTCTTGAGCCAAGCCCTTGACTGCATCCATCTGATCTTTCAGCTCTTCCATGGCTTTAAAAATGCATCCACTCAACTATTGGAGTTATGGCACCTTATCTTAATGGGAGGAAGACTGCTCTGCCAACTTATGCACATAATTAGAAAATGATTTTTGCATATTGGCCAATCTAATCATTTCTTTCCCCTAACCACTTATTTTTTATTATGTGTGAAGATCTTGAAGGAGTTTAAAATCTTTATTTTTCTCCTCCTTGATTTTGACGTTTGTCTGTTGCAACCCTGCTTCAGCTTGGATAATCATCTAAATTTTAAATTCTAGGATTTGAAGCCATTCAATCAAAGGCTCATCACATTTCTTCAAGATCTTGGCCTTTAATGCCTCCTTGGTCTTCATTCTAACTACCACATGTAGCATTACTATACATTCTTGACATCTCACTCTCTTCGATGCAAGAGTCTATAGATTCTTATCAATATTATTCCTCTATGTTTTCAATCTTAGGAGAGCATTACCCAGTTGCTCAGAAATTACCATTATCTTAGATTCAAGCCTCTTGATCCATATTTTTCTGATCTCCCTGAAATTTTTGTCCTCTTGCAACTTAGCTATGATGGCCTGATTTTTAGTAGTAATGGGATCAAAAGTGGTCTGGGTACTGGGTACACTTGCGATCAGAGTGATGATATGTCTGATGAAGTTAGTTACCTCAGCTACTTCTGCTTTAAGTTGGACTTTAGCAATCTTGAGCTCTTAAATCTCTTCTTCTATTACCACATTGGTAGACTTTTGATAATCTACCTTAGTGTCATGACAAGCCAGCCCCATATCAAATGAATGCAACTGAAAATTGGAGGCAGTCATATCCTTGAATCTTCCCTCCTTTGTAGGCTTGGCCACTTCCATAGTGAAATTTTGAGTCTAAGGATCTCATCCCAGTGTAGACATTTTCTTCACTTTATTTACTTTACTCATAGTGGTGTTGGGATGCAAGGCCTGTGAAAGAGTATCTTTGTTGGAAGTCCCTTCTTCTACTCTCTTTCTTTTGCACTCCAAAGTACTCTCTATCTAAGATTCAACAGTAGTAACTTTGGAGGAAGAGACCAATTCTTCAATAAAAAACTTCTTGATCACCGGAGGAGTAGCTTTGGGTCTAGAAGTGAATGGGTTCACCAAAGTGGGAGAGGAGGAGACTAGTTTAACGATTTGAGCCACTTTATGTTGCTTCCCAACCTCTTCACCTGATTTTGTGGTTGTTATGCTGGAACTATCCTCGCCTACTTCTACTATGATAGGAGATCCTCACCTTGGGGTATCTTGGGTCGAGGTATCACCTTGTGTGCCCATGGTACTGACTTGATCTGGGTGCTCTATTTCTATATTCTTAACAGACTCAGTCATGGATACTGGTTCGATTGAGAGTACTTCTTCCATGGAGCCAATGATGGGGGCTCAACCACTTCCACATGTCTTGTCCAACATAATCATCTTTTTTAGGAGGCTCATTTCCTCCACTCGTTGGTTAAGCTAATCCTTTAGCTATGGTTTTCATTGTTGCTGAAGAAGTCACCGTAGTGCTTGAAGTCACTTTGGTGGTAGTTTTTCGAGACATTGGCTTTCTTTTAGACCTCTTCTTTCTACCCGCAGTCAATTCGACCCACTGCTCTTTCCTTTTGTAGATTCCACCCATTAAGGTCTGTAATTCATTAATGGCCTTCCCTAGCATAAACTCAAAGCTTTTAGGGAGCGGATTTATTTTCTCCAAATATGTATTATCATACATATGTTGGCCATCATCTTCTAGCCCCTCCACTATAATGTTAATTTTGAACTTTTAGATTTGTTCAATAGTTAACCTGGCATAGAATCTCTCTCTACTCTTCAAGTCATCCTTGCAATTGGCCCAATATTCTTCAATATCATCAATGTGATGGATAGTGTTAAGTTTTCAGGATAGCTGCAAATGTAATAACACTCTATTTTGTATGTGTTTTCCAAATGCAACAATCTCTCTTTCATTTATATTAGGAATGAGGCTAGGAGAGACATGTCCCTTCATGGGACATGTCTATTCATT
>JAGRRI010100198.1:0-11493 GCA_018584345.1 Thuja plicata
TAACCTTTGAAACCCGAACAGAAATTTTGAAGAAAATTATTTTTCACCATTTCAGGTGGCCCAACTTCCGAAGACCATAAGTCATCACCAGTTGACCCGATCGGCTATTATAACCCCATTTCGGAAACGCCACGAAGCGCTCTACAGGCATGATCAATGCAAGCGCCCATCACCCAAATTTTCGACCTCATCCGGGGCCTCTAAAGCCTTCAAAACTGAGTTGAAAGTTTCTGTACCCTGCTGCCAATACCAAAAATTTTCAATATCTTCCAATATACACTTGATCTGGCAATGAAACTTTACTGGCAGACTTATATGACCAAAATGAACCTCCAAGAAATAAATTAGATCATTCTGAGCACATACGAAAATTACCAAAAATAGCAACTTTCCATAAATAGCAGCTCTGCACAAAATAGGCCTTATTGAATATAAAAACAGAAATATTTTTGGGTGATGCAAGATTGCTCTTACACCCAGGATGCTCCTGCATCAGATATTCCCTTTGCTAGTTATATTTTTCTATAGATATGAAGTCTCACACCATTCCAAGGGTCAGCAAATTGATGATTTAGCTTTTCACTAGCAATATAAGCTCTCAGTCTTTTAACAATCTTTTCTTTTAAAGTTCAAAGTAGATTATTGGTCTCTTTTAGCCACTCATGTAACTACCAATGATCTTGGGTTTGTAGTTAATGAAAGAATAAGAAACACAATTTAGCACTACGCTCCATGTTGTTTTTGATCCCAGAGTTAGCGAAACGGTTCTCATGTTGTATGCTTTCTTATGTATTTTGTTCTAGTTCTGTAATGATTCAATGAAATAATTTACATTGCTACTAATATAAATGTGATTGAAGGTTATATGTATGTTTCATATCTATTATTTATTTTTATCTAGAACTTTGTTGATGCTAAGGGAGCATGTATCATGGATATAGTTAGAGATATATACTAACCCTATCCTATCTTTCTCTATTTTCTTTGTCGGATATAAATTATGCTTGATGGAAAGCCATTATTCTAGAAGCTTCAGAGGTGGACGAGTCAAAACTAGTTATTCCCTTAAAAAAATAGTCACTTTTCCAACTAAGATAAGCACGCACTATTGTGACAAGATAACCAGGTGCTTGGAGGCTTGGATATTCCGCTCTCCAGTAAGCCTCTATAAGCGAACTTGGTCGATACTCTGGTATTCAGTGAAAAATCATCTCTCATGTTGGTGAGGCCATCACAAAGTCTTGTCAATAGAATATTGACAACTTGTTCAAGTGTCTTATTTTGTTTGGTGATGTCGATTCACAAACACATTTAGATGTCATTTCTTCCCTTCATGCAACTGATAATCAAATGTTCTATCTATCTACGACTATTGAGCGCCCCCCATTCTCCCTAAATAGTTGATTACTCAAGGTAAAGAGTGTTCTTCCCACCATCCATCCATGTTTAAAATCCTTAAACCCTAATTGAATGCAAAGTAAAATTATGCATAGTAGTTCCTTATGAGGAAAAAAGGAAGAACATTCTCGTAGAAGATTTTAAAAGAAACAAAAAGACAATAAAACCATCTACAAAATTTACAATGTATCAAAGGTTAATCACTAGGAATGATTTGTGTATGATTCATCAATTTTTCACTTTTTCTCTCTTCTAAGAGAATTTTGTTTTTCATTTTAGAATCAAAAGTATTTAGTCTTATATTTTGGTATATTAAAAACTTGTTCATTAGCATATCCAATGATAATTGATTGTTTATTTTTTTAAAAACTTAACATGGTATAAGTACACCATGATATGTCCTTACATGCCTAAGTAATTTTAGATTCCAAAACTATTCATACTATTCAGGCAGGAAATATGTCAAACACTCATTTTTCCTTTAATTATTTGAAAATGCCAAGAGAATAAAAGATTATACATATATAGATCCAACTCATTTTTTTTTTAAATACAGGACCATATTTTTTTTAACTAAATTCATTTCATATGTCTACCTTTACAACAGTAGTAAATTAAAGGATTATCTTCCAAATTATAGCTTCTAGATTCCCCATTTTCAATTTTCTTTTCTCGTGGGTTTTGAAATGCCAATATAGTATTGGACCACCCACAAGCAACATGAGCCTATATTTTCCCTTTTCTTACTTGGCCAATTTTTATAGTTGATTTAGATATTTCTAGCATGTTTTTGAAATAAGAATAAAGGGGCAACTAAAAGATAATTGTTCTTGGTTCTTCTAGATTTGAATGGTTTAAAGATTGTGTTCTTAACAACAGTCTTACTACTACCAAGTTGAAGGAAAATTTTGGGTAACTATATATATTTAATTCCATTTTTTGAGTCATTTTCACATCTTAAACACTTTATGATTTTGACAATTTAAATTTTGGAATTTTGAATATTTATCTTGACAGGTATGAGTTTCTTATTCACATGATGTTTCTTTTTGTAGATAATTTACTCTCAATATTTTTCTTATTGTTCTAAATCAACCTAGAGAAACTATTAGCGACCTTTTGGTACTCATTGCAAAGACCTATATTCTTAAATTGTATGTCTATATTTTGTATATACAAAATTGTTGATAGTTATCAACTTCAAACAATTATATTTGTGTTCATTTATCTTAAAATTTTCATCTTTACCTATTGTGACATCTTGTGATATCTTCAGCATTAAATAAATTTGAGTTCCAAAGAATATGATAAAATGACATAATTTATTGGAGCTCTTCTTTAATTTTGAATTTATTGAACTTATATTTTGAAATTGTACATATATTTTTTGTATGTAGTGTAAAATGCAAAAAATATCAACATCACATACATTAGGTTGTTGGTATCTCTTCTATACAAAAAAAATAAAAATAAAATGTTACAATATTGATATTTTAGTTCCATGCTAACATTTGTAACTTGTAAATTCAAATCTTAATGGTATACTATACATATTGTCTTGATTGTTTAGAATTCCTTGATGCATGTGTATGGCTAAAATATATGCAAAGAGAATATAATCTGTTGCAGCCTAGTTTCAATTTTAATTCATATGCTATAGTTTTGTGATCTTATTGACTAAATCTAAATATGATTATTTTTTACTAAAGGAAAACAAGTTTTGAAGGGACGTAAAACCCTAACCACCAAAAAGTCTAAAAAATAAAGCAATAAAGAACTAGTAACAAGTTCGCAAGAAAACAACATACCAAAAAGAGGGAAAGAATCCCAAAACAAAGCCAAGAAAAAAAAATAGGGGAATGCCTCCCGCAAAGTATCAGAATAAAAATTGGGAAAACAGCCTAGAACCCTTATAAACTTTTTAACAAATTATCACTCTTTATAAGTATGTCTTCATTAATTCTCCACACCTTGTTTATTTGACTTCTAGTTCCCAACACACAAAATAACAACGCCTTTGGACAACCCCTGTAGAATCTCTGCTTGATCAGTCAAACTCCTCAGACCATTCAAATTTATTTCCGAAGCTATTCAGCTAACTGCAGTAACCACTTGAATAATTTATCATAAATATTAACATTATCATCCTCTAGGCCCTTCATTCTTTGCTCATGATCATTTTTAAGATCTTCAACTCCCTTTGACAAATTATGGGTCATAACAAGAAGCTTATTAACCTTTTCATTGTTAGGAGTAGAAACCCCTTTTTCCTTTATTGCATTTAACTTTGACACAATCCACATTAAGAGAGTAGTGACCATTCATAGTTGCTTTGAAATTCCCTCATATATTTGCACTGCCATACATAGATGACCCTTTCTCTAAAGGAGTATATCCTTTCCAAAATGGATATGCACATGTAGGTCTAGATTATCATTATTCATAGATGGTGAGGGAAGGGGAGAACATTAATCATGCACAAAATCTCATTTACACTTCTTAGCCCATGAAGAAGTTAATTGTCCCTTTCCTTTTCCTTTAGCTATAGAAGAAGAAGAACACTAAGCTTTTCCCTCACCTTTAATATCACTAGGGCTGAAATAGTTAGGGACACACTCAACAGAAGAAAAATAATAAAAATCCTAATAACCTGAAATCAAAAATTTCAAGTGGATATTAGCTTTCCTTTTAGGATTTTTTCTCTTACCCAATTGAGCTCCACCCTCATCCTCCAATGAAATTTCCTCAGGAACCACCAAATAGTCCTTGAGAAAGTGATTGACATGTGCCTATCTCAGTGGAACCTAGTAATGATTTCAAAATGAAAGGAGTAGTTAGGGTTTCTATATCTAGTGCTAAAGGGAAATCCAAAATTTTAGGGGCCCCATCTATCAATATTAGGAAGAGAAACACCAAACAGAAGAAAGTCCTCCATATTAAGTTTGATGTACTAATGAAGGATCATGGTGTTAATTCTTTCACACCCATGGATGGTTTTGCGATTACCCGTAAGGAGATAGGTTCTTTGGTTCCTAAGAATATAAATTCAAACCCCCATTTGAGGAATTTATAGGACAAACAGTTTATTCTATTTAGCTGGATTATCCAATAGAAAAACACTCTTAAGGAGAAGGTCAATCCTTTTACAAGGAATCTTGACAGTATTCTGGCCAATACAAAAAAATCCTTCTAATAGGGTCAAGGATTTGAAGGAGGACCATGAAGAGCGCATATAGGAACTAGAAAATAATTTCCACAATCTCCACGAAAGTCTGAATGTGGTGGTGGTCATGAGAAAATCTATCATGGATAACACAAGTGATGGTCTTCATAGACTCAGTGAGCAGGTTGAGAGCCTCTCTGCCATATGTAAGGGAAAACCTCCTCTGGTGGCATGGAGATGGTTAAGAAAGGGAAGGTAGTGGATAAATGTAATTAAAATAGGTGAAGGACTCCTACAGAGGACATGGATGCTGGTGTGGATTATATAACCCTGCCTGGTCCAACGATGAGACTCCGTAGAAAAGATAAGGGTTCAAACCTGTTGAAAGCATAATTAGGAAAATAAATAATATCAATGAGGATATCATTCATAAGAATGATAAACTAGTCAATATCTCATGGGCTTGCATGGTTTGGTCTTATGTTTTGTTCATCGTTGTAGTCCTGTAATGTTGGGTTTACTCTAGCTTTTATGGGTTGGTTGTTGTATGTTTTTCTGATGGTCCCAAGATGGTTTCATATTCTACTAATTTTTGTATTTTTTTGTTGAGATTGGGTTTATGGTCCCTTTAAAATGATTTTTCCCCTTTAATCAAAATATCATCAAATGAATTAAGCATATTAATACTATCAAGAATGAGAGTATTAATGGTTTATCTAGGGGTTTGTTTTCCTTTTAGGCATTTAATTATATTTAGTGAATCGCATTCCAACTATACCTATGTCGACCCATTTGACACTACCATCTTGAGGCCAATGTAGGATATGTAAGCATTGACATAGTGGTTTGTCTAAGAATGACTATTTCTTATGTGTTACATTTAAGTTCTAAAATATATTTCTGAACATAAAAAGGGATTCCTTAAGTTATAAAATATAATAACTAAACCAAAAATAAAATGGAAAATCTATTTTCCATCATATTGTTCTTTTTTCCAACCCAACTACTTACAATCTGACACCTAAATCATTTGTTAAACAAAATTAGGAAAAATCTATTGAAAAAATTAGCAAATAGACCTCAAATAGAACAACCATACTACAAAATAAATAGTGCAAACAATATTTTTGACATTAATTTTCAATATTATTGAAACTTATGGGTGAGTCATGATGTATAAGAAATAGTTTAACCATCGAAAAAGGCAATGGAAGCTAGTCTAGGGTCACCATGTATACTTGTCATTTGCTAGATGTCAATCAACTTTTTTTTTCAATCTTTGCAATTGATTAGATTTCTATACAATTTCATTTGAACCAATTCTAAATATTTCATTTTTAAATATATTTATTTAAAGTATCAAATGTATCTGAATGAGAAGCATTTAACAATCTCAACCATAAAATTTTTAGAACTTCTATCTACCATATTTATTGAGTGATTAAATTTTCAACTATCCCATTCATATAGCATCATATATTTTTCTTAATTTAAAAAAGAAATATTATTTATAAATATTATGTATCATATTTACATGATATGAGACAAGCATTGATCAGATTCTATTTGAAAGATTTGTTGAAATTTTATTTCAGATTTTGAACAGATTATTTTGAGACCATTTTTAATTTCAAAGGAGACTTTTAAGGTTGTGATGAATTGCTCAGCTTCTATCCACAAGATTTGTTGAAATTTTATTTTAGAATTTGAACAGTTTATTTGAGACCATTTTTTATTTCAAAGGATACTTTTAAGGTTGTAATAAATTGCTCAGCTTCTATCCACAGACTTTATAGGTTGTATTGTTGCATGCTAAATTAATGAAATCAAGAGAGATAGAAATATTACTTATTATATGTCACATTGAAATATAAAAGAAGAATTAAATAGGTCTCATTCAAAAAAAATTTGAATTTTTATTGTAGATTATTTAAAATTTTATTCTAGTTGTTCTTGTCATTTTTAATTTCAAAAGGGACTTTTGAGGTTGTGATAAAGAGTTCAACTTCTATTCACAAATTTTATATATTGTTTTGTTACATGTATCAAATAACTATAAATTGAAGGATCAAATACTAACAAAAATGAGATAAAATAATTACCTATTTATTATATGTCATATAGTTGACATATAAAAGAAGTATTGAATAAATTCTATTCAAAAGATTAGTTCAATTTTTATTTTAAATTTTGAGTTGATTTCACAAGAGACTTTTGATGTTGTGATACGTGTTCAACACTTAATTGATAGATTTTATGACTTTTATTATTGCATGTCAAACTAATAAAGTAAAAGGATCAAAAGGTTAAAAAAAAAAATGAAATAATTTTTTAACCTATTTATTAAAAGAAGCATTGACGATTTCATTCAAAAGACTTGCTCAATACTTGTTGTAGAATTGAACTTAATATTAAAAGAGACTTTTGAGGTTGAGTTAAAGTGTTCAATATCTATCCATAGACTTTTATGGATTATTTTTTTACCAATCAAACTAATAAAGTCATGATAAAAAGATAACAAAAATGAGCTAAAATGATCACATATTTATTATAGATCATATTGACATCTAAAAGAACTATTGAATATATTACTATCAAAAGACTTGTTTAAATTTTATTATAAATTTTTACTTGACTTCAAAAAAAACTTTTGAGATTGTGATAAAGTGTTCAACTTTCATCATTAGAGTTTATAGACTTTCGTTACATGTCAAATTAATAAAGTTAAGAAACAAAAATGTAACAAAAATAAGACTAACACATCACATATAAAAAAGAAATATTGACACATAAAAGAAATGTTGAATAAATTTCATTCAATAAACTTATTCAATTTTTATTTATTGTAGACTTTGACTAAATTTCCGAAAAAGACATTTGAAATCGCGATACAATGTTTATCTTCCATCGATAGACTCTATCGTTTTTTTTTATTATTTTTTTCTTTCTGTCCTAATAAAGTCAAGGGATGGAAAGCTTACACAAATGAAATATTCTGATTTTCTTGGGAGCTTCTTGGGAACGTGTTTGATTTCAGGTGAGGCGTGGGTGGCACAATATTGCGTGTCACCCTAAAAACCCAAACGAAACATAAAGGACTTATTTGGTAAGTATAAAGACTATTCCCACCCTTCCAAAGTGAGATAGTATTCTTCCTTTCTAGGTTTGCATATTCGTAAGACAGTTGCAAACTGAAGCAACAATCTGTCATTGTCGATTTGCATAGTAATGGATCTTAATGCAAATGTTTTTGCAATAGGATTGATAATCGTATTGTTTACTGTGTCGTTGTCCCTTCTATTGACAAGGGTGAGGAAAAATAATGGCAGATTAGGTTTGCCAGGAACCTCCATCAATTGGGAGCTCTTCGCTCAAAATACGATTACTAAACAAATGTTTCCTACAAGTTCAATTAAAATGAAACAATTATAAATAAGTATTCTTCCCACTATGGAATTAATACGTACTTTATATATATTACAATACATTAATTTCACAATATTATATAAATTACTTCATCTTTTTTTGAGAACTTAGTATGATCGCCAAGTGATGAATATTCATCTATATGTGGATGATAATTACAAATTGAATAGATTTTCTTAGGTATAATATTTTTAAATGCCATATATCATTACAAACATCAAATTTTTGAATGTGTTATGATTGTTTTTGTATTCTATGTTGAATGGTTGTCCCTTATAATATAAAATTTGTATTCTCTTAAGATATGTTATGTTTTCTAAAATTTAATCTCACTAGTAATTTAATTCTAAAACTATAACATAATAAATAGAAAAGAACTTCTGTACATATCCTATAAATTGAAGTTAAATAAATTAAAGATACTTGAACAATTTTCTCTTCACTTGTTATAAATCACCCTCAAGATGAACATGATTGCTGGATACATTAGATAAACATGCTTATTATTTTAATATTTGATAACTACTCATCACCCTTTCTTATTATTAATATAATAATTTGGTTTTCCCTCATTTTAAACCTACATTTCCTTAAAGTAAGTGTTGAGCACATCACAATGTTGAAAGGGAGGGGGCGGGGATGGGGGTGAATCAAAATATAGAAAAAATGTTAAAATCTTTATTTGAAAATTATTTATCAAAACATAATTGAGTGCATAACTCAAAATAAAAGCATGTACTGCAACAATCAACATAGGAACACCAAGATTTATACATGGAAAAACAAAAGGGGAAAAATATGGTGAGATTTAACTCACATTGTATGAAACAAGTGTTACAATATTTTTTTTTGTCTTATTTCCTAAGGAAGCACATGGATCCCAAAAAGGACTTTCTAAGTAAGATAAAATGATATAAGAACCAGTTGAGGAGGTACACTTTCTCAAATCAAGAAGCATTAGAATTACAATAAGTACATAAAGATGAACTACTATAGAAGAAACATATAGATCATATGCTAATGGTATAGTTCCTTTGTAGCAGAAATATCCTTTAAAGCTAATTTAAGATGTTTCATCGTCAACTAATCTAATACCCATTTATTTTTCACACTCTTGTACTCTCAAATGATCAATACTTCTATATATATCCTCCACATAATTTAAAAATACTGATTAGCTTGGCACCAAAAATATGTAAAGAAGAAATGTTTAGAATCATATAGGTTGGCCCCAAATTAATTAAACCACAACACGCAACACATAGAAGACCATACAAAGAGGTTATTTGACACTAAAATGGTCTCATTATGTTGATATATTTGTTACAAAATTGAAGGAATCATCCACAAATCGTCTAAAAAACTTAATTATGTTGATTCAATTATACAACACCTAACCATTTGGCTCTGGAAATATGCATAAGGAAATATTATAAGTCGGGGGTCAACTTAGAGCATAACTATATTCCATAAAAATCTCAATGCATCTTCTAAAAAATCAAGATATGTTAAGATCAAACACAAATTAAGTTATACCGGTGGCCCAAATATCACTACAACTATCAAAATTGTTATCTATTTGCCTTTAAACTACCAAGGAAAAACCAAAAATATAATGCATAAAAAAATGAAGGCATTGTTGACCATAAAAATCCTCTCTACATCCATCTCTTTAAAGAAATCACTCATTAAGTTCTATTACAAATGAGTGTTCCAATACACTTAAAACTGATATCACTAAATTCCTATTCCTCACTAAGCACATTATCAAATCTATACAAGCGTATCAATCACAATGGAAGAATGAATAACATTTTAGTGAGTTAATTGAGACACATTACATAGTAGACATGTATAGATTTTTTTGCACAAATGTGTATGTCTTGTAAATAAAAAAATAACACTTGATACATAATCAATCCTAACAGTAGAACTATATACCCATACAATGTAATGTAGTAATCTTCATGCACACCATTATACTAACTCCTAGTTATAGTAAAATAAACTGTAGAAGCCTCTGAAAACAATCTTTAATTAGAAAAATATTAATATGATCTCAAATATTAACCAAATACATCATTAAACACGAGGCCCTCAAAAAATACAACTACATTTCATAATTAAATTCTAAAGCATATGTAATAGGGCGCTATCTTATACTTACCAATCATTCAGATTGATATTTTCCCAGGGGTAGTTCTAATGAACTTCTTATTTGTGTATCCATTTATGGTTTACCTAATTTCTTAAGTTTACTGAAATAAGATTCTTCTAGATGTATATAGACGTACATTAACTAATTAGTTTAGGTATATCATTTTTTGTGCCATAGTGGTTATACATACTCTTCTTTATGATCGAGAAATTTCTCCTCATCACATGTACTATTGCCTCCCATATTCTATTCTATAAATAATAGGCTTGTAGGGTGTATCATATCTCATAAGCATCAATGTATTTAATCATTTATTGGTCAAATAGCTTCTTATGGTGTCTTCTCATTATTTTCTGGAGGTTTGGTTTTGGCTTACACAAGGTTCCTATGTGCATCACCATGCTATCAAAACAACTATGACTACAACCCATTTCTACTTATTGAGTTTTTTCCATGTTTTAGGTCCATTGATTTTCCTACAAATGCATTTATTTAAGTGATTTTTTTCCATTAACATTTGGAATTTTTTTTTTTCTAGGATTATTGTTTAGATTAACCACTATAACATTTTTTTGTGAAAGGTATTCTCCCCAACCATTTCCAATTTCAAATTATTTTTCTATGGATGAAGTTGGTAGTTAGGTATTATTATTTTTTGGTCAATGTGTTTGATTGAAGGTTATTTATTTGTAGTGAGAATTATTTTTGTGATTGTAATTCTATTTGGAGCAAATTATGATACTCCTATGAGTTAGCATGTTGTCATTAGTTTTGTCAAAGTTATAATAGGAAAAAAAGACAACCTGTAAAGAGAAAGAATACAGTAAGGAAGACAATCGATAAAGTAGAGTATCAATAACACTGAGCACCAGATAGTTGCATATTACCGAGTTAAGAAGAAAATCGAGACATAGAGAAGAGTTAGACACCGAGAAGAGTTAGTCATCGAGAAGATGGTTATATCACCAAGCAAGATCAAAGCTCATTACAAAACACATTAGAGCTGACATAAAAATTCAAATTTTAATACACTGAGCCTCGACACCGAGCATGAGAACTTTCACGGTATTCAAGATAAAAGTTATGTTAAATATTGGGATTAGACCAATATGATTGCACATAAACACGGGGAAATTCCACCATTGATATTCAAGAACAATAAATGCATTGGGAATAAAAACACCATTGCAACGCCTCACCTCCACCGGGTGATCCCACAACAGTGGGTTACACTTTTTTGCCTAAACGGACATTGAACTCTACATTTTGAGAAAAACTTTCACATTCGGATGCATATTGTCGTTAAACTGTTTGAAATCGGAAGACGAAGTAAACTAGAGTCTTTTAG
>MU221377.1:0-17931 GCA_018584345.1 Thuja plicata
AGATCGCAAAGAAGAAGATGAAAGGTTAGGAAAACCCTCAACAATAACGATGAAGGGAAATGTTCGCACATGGTGGTGTAGATCCTAAATTGCCTCTCAGAAGAATCAAGATTTCTGTTCTAATGGTTTTGGAATAACTAAAATTTCTTACCAGAAAGAAGTAGCGACACATCATTAGATAGCACTGCAGTTACCTGAAAATTTACATCCTCGGACGCTGCTTTGGTAACCACACTGTTGGTTGTGAAACCCATGGGAAACCCACTATTGTCATCAAAATGACCATCATGAACATAACCCCTATAAAAAACAGGTGCTCAATGTAACAACTAGTGCAAATTTTAAAGCTCTCCAACGTCCTGGTCCCAGCTCATTTGAAACCCTCACGCTGTAAAAGTAAGAAAATCATCAGTGCCCGCTCCAAACAAAATGTGCCCGCTCCCGCCCGCGCCCAAAATGAAAGCGGAAGTAGTGTTGAAATGAAATGCACTTTTTTTTTTTCACTTTTATGCCCCGTGTTGGTCGAAATTTCGACCAACACGGGATGTGTTGATCAAAGTTTCGACCAACACGGGCATAGAAAGAAAAAAAAAGAAAATTTTAAAATCATTTTGCATTTTGGTTGAAATTTGTGTTCAAATCTACTAGTGACATACCTGGTTATTTCATCTATATTAAGTGTGAATCCCCCATTCAAAATTATTTAACACAAATTAAAAGTAAGAAGAGTATCATCTCAGTAGAATAGAACATGAGGTGCTAATGGTTGTTTAGTTTCCCATACCCAAGTTGTCTGTCATTGCCCAAGAATTATGAAAAGAAGGAAACAACTGTGGTAGAAAAGAAACATTTTGATTGAAGAAGATTTTTTGACGAATAATAGTTTTTCAACAAGGAATTAGAATCACCTTTAAGCATTGCAAGTCAAGAGGGTTGGTGAAGATTGAACATTGAAAGAAGGACATTACAAAGAGAGAAAAATATTTGGTTTTATGTGGGCATTAAGGTGTTGTTGATTATTGGAATTATTGATAGGTAAAATATGGTAAATCTTACCAAGTAGACTAATAGTTGTAGTTGTGTATTTGATTATTGGTTACTCATGAAAATATAGGGGAATTAATGTGAGGATTGAGGAACACTTAGAGGGGGGGTGAATCAATGTTCTATCTTTTATTAACTTTTTAACTTGATTGAACAATCATAAACTAAATGAAATAAATGATAAAAATGAAAAGAAATAAAATTATCCTAAACATAATAGTACCATGATTTTTTTCATGCAAACCCAATAAAAGGGGAAAACCATGGTGGGCATGGAACCCAGAAGTATTACTTCTACATAAATAAATTACCCTGGTAGGGGTGTAGGTACAATTTAGTGAATGCACATTCATTCAGGATTATAGGCTAGAGATCACTTTTCAATTAGAAGAATAGGTATACAACCTTCAGAGGCTCAAGTTACCATACAAAAAGATTAATTCATGAAAAGGTGAACTGATAAATAGCATCACAGTGCCAATACAGTTCCAATGAAGCACAAAACAAAAACTGCTTATCTGACTTTAGATCCTCTAGTCTATCAATCATATAGCATATAGAAATCATATCCAACCATTTCATATCTCAATAAACACAAAACCTTGAGCTTATATACCAATCATCAAGATTGTTCATCTTCATTGTCAGCCTCTAGAACCAAATAGATAACGTGTGAAGTGTCATCCAAATCTCCCATCAAAAATCAATGCTAAAATTTAAAAAAAACCTAAAATATCTACTATCATGTCAGAATTACCAAATAGAACTAGTAAACTGATCATTTTGTAAATCCAATAGGATCGCTTATCAATCCAACAACCAACTATCCTAGCCTCTTACTGAACTTTGCTAACCTGATACTTAGAAGATCATAAATACATCAGATAATAATATAAAATTCTATGATCTTCGATAGAGATACATAATGCCTCTTAGAATAATCTCCTAGCTTTGAACATCAAAACCGTGATCAATTGTGTCCATATTAATCCATATATAAAAAACATGTACACTTGGTCTTCTATTCTATACTTAGACAAATATGTAATTAAATCTTTGATAACTTAAACATATGACAAGATACCTCCAAAATAGTGTGTAGTTGTCATCAATGAAAATATACAACATCTCCTATTAGTGTATCTTAGGTCATCTTGGGAAAATGTGTACAAAGCATCAAAGAGAACAATGAAACCTTGTATGATGATTTATGAAAAAAATTTAATCTCATTAGTACATAAAATATAATTTTTTAATTATTTACCACTTTTTAACTATGTTAATTCTTATGGGATGAAAATTAAACTTAAAAAGAGTAATTTTGTATACAAAAGTTGTGATTATATCAAGTTTCAAAATTACAAATTGATTTCAAATTATTATAATTAAATATTTATCTATAATTTATTAAAATTACCTTATACATATTGTAGGTCTCTAAATCACCTTTCCAACACCTATAAAAAGTCAAAACGCAAAAGTTATGCCTATTTTACTAAAATGTTTCAAAATAAATATCTGATCCATTTCTGATTTAGATCAGATATTTGATAGATATTCGATATAGATTAGATATTCGATTTAGTTTGGTATTACCAATCCAAATTAAAATTTTGTCCAACCCATACAAAAAGTCAAAGTAGATTTTGGTGTGTTTGGAAAGATAGAAAACACTTTTTTTTTTATAGCCACTTGTTGGCCCCTCATGATCCTGCACATACCTGGTTATTTCATCTATATTAAGCGTGAATCCCCCATTCAAAATTGTTTAAAAAAAATTAAAAGTAAGAAGACTATTGTGTCAGTAGAATAGAAAAGGAGGTGTTAATGGGTGTTTATATCCCCATACCCAAGTTGTCTTTCATTGCCCAAGAATTATGAAAAGAAGGAAACAATTGTGGTAGAAAAGAAACATTTTGATTGAAGAAGATTTTCTGAAGTCTAATATTTTTTCAACAAGGAATTTGAATCGCCTTTAAGCTTTGCAAGTCTAGAGGGTTGGTGAAGAGTGAACATTTAAAGATAGACTTGACAAAGAGAGAAAAATATTTGGGTTTTTGTGTGCGTTAAGGTGTTGTTGATTATTGAAATTATGGATAGGGAAAAGATGGTAAATCTCACCAAGCAGAGCAATAGTTATAGGTGTGTATTTGATTATTGGTCACTAATGAAAATATGGGGGAATTAAGGTTAGGATTGAGGAACACTGAGAGGAAGGGGTGAATCAATGTTCTATCTTTTATTAACTTTTTAACTTAATTTCACAATCATAAACTGAAAGAAATAAATGATAAAAATTGAGTAGATAAGAAAATCATCCAAAACATAATAGTACCATATTTTTGTATGGAAACCCAATTAAAGGGAAAACCATGGTGGGGATGGAACCCAAAAGTATTACTTCTACATAAATAAGTTACCCTGTTAGGGGTGTAAGTACAATAGTGAATGCACATTCATTCTGGATTATAAGGTAGAGCTCACTTTTCAATTACAAGAATAGGTATACAACCTTCAGAGGCTCAAGTTACCATACAAAAAAGATTAATTCATGAAAAGGTGAAATGATAAATAACATCTCAGTGCCAATACAGTTCCAATGAAGCACAAAACAAAAACTGCTTATCTAACTTTAGACCCTTTAGTCCATAAATCATGTAGCATATAGAAATCATATCCAACCATTTCATATCTTAATCAACACAAAAAATTGAGCTTATATACCAATCATCAAGATTGTTCATCTTCATTGTCAGCTTCTGGAACCAAATAGGTAACGTGTGAAGTTTCATCCAAATATCGCATCAAAAATCAATGCTAAAACTAACAAATACCTAAAATATCTTCTATCATGTCAGCATTACTAAATAGAAATACTAAACTGATCAGATCATCGATCTAATAGGATCACTGGTCGATCCAACAACCAACTATCCCAGCCTCTTACTGAAATTTTCTAACCTCATACTCAGAAGATCATAACTATATCAGATGATAATATAAAATTCTATGATCTTAGATATAGGTACATAATACCTCTTAGAATAATCTCCTATCTTTGCACATCAAAACTTGATCAAGTGTGTCCATATTGATCCATATACCAAAACCTGTACACTTGATCTTCTATTCTATACTTAGACAAATATGTAGTCAAATCTTTGATAACATAAACATATGACAAGATACCTAGAAGTAAAAACACAAAGTTGTGTCACATTTCAGGACCACTTATCAGCACAACTAAATTTGAGTATTTCTAACTAAACATTAATTTTCGTCAAACACTGGTCTAGCTAGATTCATTCTAGCTAAGCTAGATAAGTGGTTAAACTTTTCCAATTGGAAATGTCTATTAAAGGCATGTTTTATACCAATTACAAAAGAAAAAAAATTGTTTCAAAAAATTGATGTTTCAATAACCCCTACTCTTTTTAATGATATTTTTAAAAAATATTAAAAATACCCTTTTGTAGAGCTCAGATTCAAGATTATTGTCATATAAATTTTATAGTACTTTGATTAGATCTAATATATTATAATTTCAAAATAAACAAGTAGGTATTTTAACATTCTAGAAGATTTTGCTTCAAACAAATAAATAAATAGTAAATCATATCAAAAAATTTAAAATTTATATTTAATACTAGAGGAGAGAGCCCTCTCCAAGAATATGTAATTTTTTTTTCTGAATGCTGTAGATTTGATAGGGGAAATTAGGTGGGAGATGAAAACTGTCAATTTCAAATAAGTTCAACTTTGAGTAGTTATAATGGAGAAAATATACATTGAAAACTAATCTTTCTTCTCTTCTACACTAGCTATATATTTTATCTATAACATATTTTGAAATCAGAGAAAAAATAGATTATTTGCATATACTTGTTTGGTGGGAACTAGACCCCAGATTTTTAGCAGTTTTTAGCAATTAAAAAATGGACTTTAAAAATTAAAAAACTATGTCAATTCTCGTTCATAAAATTTTAAAAAATTATAGGCATAAACTTCATCCATTTTTACACATTTAATTAGTTTACATCATCCTCAAATTGTAAATACAAATGCCACTTTTATGTCATTAAAGTTAACAGTTTGCATGTTGTGGTCCTTTTCCTTTATAAAAGGGTGACACAGGTTTGTACTTTTACCACATATTTGTCATCAATCAAAACATACAACATCTTCCTATTATTGTTTCTCGCCATAAATCCCCCCCTTTGGCATTGATGGAAACACTTCACAAAAAATGACTAAGTGTCCAAGCGAAATGCCAAACTCCAAAAATAAATATCTCTCTTTATAAAAAAACTAGCTCCCTGAATCTGTCATGTCATTTCCCCTTGTCTCTCCCTCTTTGGCATCAATGGACAATGTTGGGAATCACCTCCAAAATCATCTACCAAAATTGTATACCATCCTCTTACGTACATAGGTGTGTAAAATATACTTACAAAAGTTTAAATATATCAGAAAAATTGCTCCTTAGAGATACAAAAATTGTGTCCCATTTCTTGTTTATGCTCTCTGCAATATGGATCTAACCACATACTACATATGCCAATCCTTCTATATCAACCAAACCAGGTGCATCAGGATACTCAAAGGTTGCAGTAGCTCCCTTCAAACTTCTAGACATAATATCTAATTTTAAAACAATCTAATTCATTAGATCTCCAATCATTCCCTTTATCTCACTCGTCTCAACAATAAGTGAACCAATATTATCATTGAGTGTTCTCACTTAACTGAAAATATTTGATGAAATTTCCTTCAGAGGATCAAAACTTTGTTATAATTCTTCTATCTTGGCTTCACTATCCTTAAGAATTTTGTCAATGTCAGTAACATGCAATGGATAATTGACACAATACTTATACACTTTGCCTCCTTTAGTCAATGCATCTTTTAGTTTATTAATATAAACTTCTAAAGATTTATTATCAATATCAATTATGACATTCAATTGATTAAATATGTTGGAAACAAATTCACTTTGATTTTCTCAATGCAGACTTCTATAAAGTCTCAAAGTCATTCTCAACAACATCCAATAATTCTTCAAGTTGACTAGGTGTAGACATGTTCGGATCAAATGCATGAGATGACATAATTTTTCTTCTATAATATTTTGTCTGGGATAAAATTTTAGTACCTTTTTCATTGGACATCAGGATTCTCTCTCTTTCCTTAGCCTGAGCAATAGAAGAAAGTTCCATCAACTAACCTTCATTTAGATTTTCCACCTCAATTAGACCTTTCATGATCTGCATTTCTGAAGTGTTTCTTGCGTCAATCTTCTTAGAAACATTAGAATTATTCATTTCTTCATCATCATGAACATGTGTATCTAGAACTATATCTTGAACTTTCTCTTCTTCCTTGTTCTTCTCAACTCCCACATTATCAATTACATAATTTATTGTTTGAACAATATCAATGAATTCAATATCCTTTATCTCACAGTCATCTATTGTCTCAGTCAAATCTGTATTCTCTGTCAAAGGTTACACATTTAAAGTAATAGGAACACATCCATTGTATACATTAGGTTCATCCTATGCCCTTTGGGTTAGTGTATCAACTAGTGAATCAAATTTCTCATTAGCAGTCTTTATATCATCCTTCTTCTAAATTCTATTGATGTTAGTTTCAATGATCACCTTAGTAAGAATTTTTTTTGTCTCCTCAAATACCCTATCAATATCATCAATATTTTTATTCTTGTTTTGCTTCTGAAATCTTTCTTTGCCAAGTCAACGATCTTATAAATTTCTTCAATAGAAAATAAATGACCGAGTTGAAGTAATAATTTTTCCCTTTACTCCTTGTCCTTTTCTAAATCTATCAATATTCTTCCATCAAGTTTGTCATATAATTATTCAATTATTTCACGTTTGATCTCTATTAAAGCTATATTTTACTTGTTTAAGTATATTATCATTCCATCTTCAATTACCCTCTTCTCATCTTCATCATACTTATTATAATATATTTTTACTTGAATTAATATCCCATAAATAGTCATGTACTTAATAACACCATCAATAAAAAATGTGGCTTGCCAATATCAATCTCAAATTTCTTCATTGTAGGTTCATCTTCAACAATCCTTGTTGTGTTAGCACCTTCTAATCTAATATTTTTAATTGCATTATCATAATTGGTAGCATCATCCTTATCTTCTTCATCAACACCTTTGTAAGTTCTTTTAGGTTTTCGCTTTACTCCCCTTCCAATAGGGGTGGTATTGTTCTTATTGTTTACATATTTTCCTTTTGTTGTCATAGGAGTAGATTTCTTAAGTGAAAGTGGTTCCTTCTTGATTGTAGAAGCTGCACTTCTAGTTTTTCTATCCTTTAGTGAATGTTCAAATGGAATGTATACAGGAGGAGTATCCTCCACATCAATTGGTTCTAACTGCTTTCTCCTTTCCCTTTTTCTTATCATGTTCTGCTAACTTTTTCCTTTCTTTCTCAACTTGTTCTTTTGTAAATCTCATCTTTACTTCCACCTCCTCTACCTCTTTTCTAATTTTTCTTTCTCTTCCTAGTCTAGTGAAGATCTCATGTACTTATATCTCTATCTTAGAGTATGTACCAAACCTCTTTTCAGAAGTGCCAATAGGTTTTTATATATTGTCTTGTACATAGGCCTCAAGAAGTGGACCATCCATCTTATATCCCATAGGCATTACCCATGAGGTTTTGAGGTCAAATCCCTCCATTAAACATGCATCATTTCTACCATGAAACATATAGTCTATTCATATTTCTTTACAATCTCAGGAGGATTTTTGTACCTTTTCTACATACTCTTGAAATTATTTAAAGAAATCCCACATAGTACGCTTTCCAAATAGATCTCCAAGAATTTCATAGAATTTTTTTATCTAAATAATAATAGGTGTATCCTTTTTCCACACTATATTCTCAATTCCTGGAAAGTAGATCATGAAATAGAAGAAAATACATACTAAGAGGAGACCATACTTGAAGATTTTCTTCTTGTCCTTCTTTATCTTAACCAAATTCTTAATCAACTGATCTCTTGAGGATTCACAGATGTCATAATTTGAATTCATCTTTACAATCTAGTGTGCAACAAAAATAATTGTGCTAGAAATAAAATTTTCTCTCCTAGAGTGGAAGAATTTGTAACCTAGAACCGTGGACGTGAACTTTACATCAAGTTGTCGAATGTTGTTTACAGTCATAGCTCTATTGTCCCATTGCAAATATATCAAGTTTGTCACAATGTCTTTCTGATTTGATTTAAGTGTAGCCACCTCTCCAACATCACAATACCCAGCTAATACCTTCAAAACTTCCTTCATTATCTTGTATGGTTTTTCTAACCAAATAAACATACCGTGAACCCTGCTCAATACATACTAAATCCAATCCAGTTTGAAGAAATATGGAAACTACATGACCTACAAAATTTTTCCTCATCCAATGATGTGTATTCATCCTTCATAATGGAATTATCATAGAATTCTTTCCATTGGTTTCCAATCGCTCTCTCACCCAATTCCTCAAAATGACAATGTATGTAGGCCCTAGTGTCTTCTACATGAAAGAATACATAGGGTATAGAAGAAAATGCACCATCTAGATCATCAAAAGTATCCTTAACTAAATGCTTCTTGAATGTAGGCCTTGGTCACTCAATTGTACCAACAACCTTAGGTGTCTCCATAACTCAACTTTTAAAAGTAAAAATAACGTGATGAAAAATACCTTTTGTCAATTTTAGGCTAAGACTCAAAATTGCCTTAATATCTTTTGAGCTTCTTCAATCTACTCTAGAAAATACTTCTACAAATTACAAGGTGATAAATTAAAATAGGAAATTTCCTTTTGATACTTTGCATAGCCAAAAATTGATCACATTTAATATTCCAAATTCATCTTTGAACTTTCAAATCTTCAAACCAACTTATGTGAATGATATAACATGTCAAAAACTTAGCTCTGCATCTCAGTATGCAAATCACATGCATATTTCTATCAAATTCAGGGGTCAGGTAATGATTTTCATGAAATAATCCCCTTTAGATCAATGACATACTCAATTCTGGGATGAAATTTCCACACTAGAAGATGGTGTGATCTTCCCTGTAGCATCAATCTATTGTTTTCTAACCCATGTCTTACTCATTTCCTTTCAAACTTCGTCAACATCAATTATTTTATTTCCTTTATCATTTTCCACAATGTTCTTATGTACCGAACCACTTATATTGATGTATATGAAATTCCTAGCAATATGACATGAATTTTTGCAATTAAACCATGTCACATTTCCATACCTTGTTTTTGTTGGATTTTTCCCCAATCTACATTTCTTCACAATGTTTCCAAATTTGATGCATGTGTAATAGGTTATGTTCCTCTAGTTCACAGAATTATTCACCTTTGATTTGTATTTGTTTGATTTGTGTCCATACCTGTAGGAGGTGAAATAATAACCACAAAATAGTGTAGCATTAGATCTGCTTCCACACTCCTTTTCTCCATTCCCAAATTTGTTACATGTAAAGTATGCACCACTGAAATTTTATAGTCTCATATGTGTCTTCTTAGGCTCTTCAGTCTGATTCTCTAATAGATTGATTTTTTCTTCTGATCCTGAACTTTCTCCTTTGTCAAAACCAAGCCCTTGAGTTTCTCCTTTACATATTTGTCTTTCAAGCTATTCATCAAGCTCATCTGAACTAGATCTTAACTTTTCTTTGAATTCATTTTCTATAGCAAGTTCACTCCTAAGAACTTCATTGACTCTTTCAAGCTCTTTCTCATTGTGTCTAGATTATTCAAGATTAATCTTGAACTATCTAACTTCACCATTCAGTTTGTAACAGTATTATATCTTATCCTTCAAGGTTTTCTCAAGAATATTCTTAGCTTCAATCTCCTTAGTTATCTTCATTACCACAACTACCAATTCATGTTTAAGGCCATCTCTTTCTTTAGAAATTTGATCATATTCATCTGATTTGTCTTTTAATACCTTTGAATCATCTTTATGCAAAAATTGATCAACAAGGTCTTTCATCTTATCTCTAGATTTGTTCATTTAGTCCTTCAGGCGCTCAATGAAACTTCCAGCATCCTTATACTTCTTTTCCAACTACCAAAGCTCTAATACCAATTGTTAGGATTGAGGAACACTAAGAGGCAAGGGGTGAATCAATATTCTAGATTTTATTAACTTTTAAACTTGATTGCACATTCATAAACTAAAATAAATAAGCAATAAAAAATTGAAAGATAAGAAAACCATCTATAACATCATAACACCATGTTTTTGCGTAGAAACCTAGTTAAGGGAAAAACAATGATGGGGATAGAACATGTAATTATTACTTTTGCATAAATAATTTACACTATTAGGGGTTTAAGTATACTAGAGAATGCACAAGCATTTAGGCTTACAACCTAGAGCTCACTATTCAATTACAAAATAGGTATACAGCACTCAAAGGCTCACTGCCATACAAAAAGATTCATACACAAAAAGGTGAATTGCGAAACAACATCACAATGCCAATACAGTTCCAATGAAGCACAAAAGAAAAACTTCTTATTTGATTACCGATCCTCTAATCCATCAATAATGTAGTATATATAAATCTTAACCATCCATCACATATCTCAATCAACACAAAAACTCAAGATTATATACCAATCATCAAGACTATTTATCTTCACTATCGATCTTAAAAACCAAATAGGTAACATGTGAAGTGTCAACCATATCTCCCATCAAAACTTAATGCTAAACTTAATCAATACCAAAAATATCTTTTATCGTGTTGGCATCACCAAATAAAACTAGTAAACCGATCAGATTATCAATCTGATAGGATCGTTGATCGATCCAACAACCAATTCTCTCATTCTCTTACTGAACTTCATTAACTCAATACTTAAAAGATTATAACTACATTAGATGATAATATAAACTTCTGAAATATTAGACATAGATACATAATACCTCTTAGAATAATCTCCTAGCTTCGTACATCAAAAATTGACCAAGTGTATCCGTAACAATCCAAATACCGAAACCTATACCCTAGGTATGCTATTCCATAATTGGCCAAATTTGTAGTCAAACCTTAGGTAACATTAAAATATGACAATCTATCTCCATAATAGTGTGTAGCTTCCATCAATGACAACATAAAACATCTTCCTATCAATGTCTCATGCAACAATTAATTTGTAGGTCTATCTTCTGAAGAGATGTCCAACAGAAAAGGAATGTTGGTATATGGATATTAGGTCATTTATTTATATGGTAGAAGAGAAAAGAATTGTAGCTCTCTTTTGGGGTTGAAAAATATACTTATGGAGCTACATCGATATGTGAAAATGAGGATAAGAAATCTTGAAGAAACAATAAGATAAAGGTAGAGAAAGAAGTTAAAAAAGGTCACCAAAAGGATTTGCAATAGTTAGAGTTTGAGTTGGAGGAGTTATGGTGCATATGGGAAGATTATGAGACATACGGAAATAAGAAGCCAAAGAAAGAGAAATCTACAAAAAGGTGTTGAAAAGTTCTGAGGAGGTGAAAGGGAATGATGAAGTACGTTATTCACCTTGTGGGAAAGAGTCATTCTCAGAGAAGGAAGCCATTGAGTTATGGATTAGATAAGGAGTGACATTGTTAGAATAGGGAAATATAGAATCCATGGAAGATTTGGCTGCAATATTAGTGGATAAAGGATCTTTGAATGAGATTTTCCAAGAGTTACAGAGAGAGGAAATAGATGAATGGGATGAAGATAAAGAAATAGTTGAGTTTGATGGAGCTATTGAGTTGTGTTACCCTAAAGAAGGGGAATACATTGAAGATCACAATACAGAAAGGGAAGATTTAGAAGACTTCAATGAGATAGAAAGTAGAATATAACAAGAGGAGGCCCAAAATATTGTAGCCATGGAAACAATCTACATTGAGAGGAAGTTGTAGTGGAGATGGAGATCTTTGGGAGCCCCATCTATGTTGAATATTTATTGGTTCCAGGGAACACAAAGAAGCTAGAGGATTGCCTTAAGAATCCCATTGGTAATGGAAAAAAAAAGTAGAAGATCATCACATCCTTAAGGAGGAAAATAGGATGATTGAGAGAGATAATTATGATATGTACAACTATGGTATAAGAGACAATGTGTAAAAGGATTTTTCTTATGAACTGTTGAGGTTTAGAATTACTACCCTAAATCAGGCATTAGGGCTACACGACAATTCCATCCTAACAATGGAAACTTCCTCTAGCTATGGGTAGACTATGAATGAGGAAGAATCTCTAGAATCTAGGCCAATTCCTTTTAAATATGAAATATCACCACCTGATAAGAAAAACTTGATAGGAAAAGGGTAGAAGAAAACTTTAAACTGAAATAAATGTGGTGATACACCAAAGTAGGTTCAGACTTTGCTAGAATGACAAAACAGTAGCTCAAAATCATAAATCAAAAGCTCAACTCTTCAAATCTCTGTCCAACATATAGGTTAATAGATTTCACTATTAGGAATGAATCACAAATAGTTCAAAAGATTAACAACATACATCTCCCATACAAGGTTTAAGAATAAACTGATCACCTTAAGAAGGAATAAACAAGCATTCACTTCTTTTAGATTTCAATTGCAACACAACACTTGTACAGAAAGATGAAACCAGGATCATAAAACCAAACTCCAAAAATATGTATATCAAAGGGCATCTGCTTTATTTCTCACAAAACTAATAATCTGGTTACAAAAGATGGCTTCAAAACAACATAGGAACAAAAAGTTCACTATAAGCCTCTTCTCACCAAATTCTACCCCCCTAAAAATGAATGAGAAGTTCAGTAATATAGCCTCCAAGGCTTAATTTTGAAAATCATCTCTCCCTCCAAAACTCTCCTCAAAATAGAAAGATAATCCTAAATCAAAGGCCTAAACAATGCCTACAAATTAGCCCCCCTAAAGACCCTCCAAAATTTTAGCTCAATCCCCAGTTTTAAGGCATAATTGATGCCAAAAATTAAGCCCTTGAGGCTAATTTCGAAAATGACTATTGCCCCACCATAGTTGGTGTCTAAAAGATTTTCATCTTTTTTACATAATGTCACCAAATTGTTACAAATTGCCCTAATTTGGCCAAAATATGTGCCAAAAATCTAGCCCATATGAAAATTCTACACTTAGTGCCCAAAATATTGGCTTAAAATGAAGATTTGAAATGCCTTTACAATATTTTGCCAATATTATTTTAAAATTGAATAAAAATCCAATATTAAATATCAACCTAGCTAATCCAAACTCCTAACTTAAAAATAAATTTCTAAGTATATGCAAAGTGAGGAGGGTCAAAATGACTACTCGACCCACTTGCAGTGTGATGCAAAAATAGAGGAGTGAGGTGGCATTGTTGGTAGTTTTCAAAACCTATAGGAATAGACCTCTACATTGATGGCATTGAATACTTTATGCTTGGTGGACTCCAAATTCCAAAAGGCTCATTTCATTCTTCATCCCGCGGTTTTGAGGAAGAAAGAAGCTAGGGTTTTCTGCTAGTGTCTTCATCTTTGCAACTTCCTCACTATTTTATTTTCTTTAACGAGCTCGATCTGTCGATTTGGAATTATATGCCATAATGTGAGGTGTTTCTTATGCATCCATCTGTAGTTGAACTCAGGTTCTACATGCATAAATTGGTATTTGGGTTTCATCTGCATTCTAACTAGAGTGTTAAATGCCATATTAAATGGTGCTGCACATGTATCTTTGGTTTGAAACTTGAGTTTCCGCTACAGCTTGACTTGTAACCTAGGGTCCATTGCCATGAAACATGGCACTATTCTTGATCTGCAGGCTTGTGACTATACAAAGACTCAAACTCCACCTTCATATAACCCCACTTTCAGATAAGTTACCCTTTACGTTTACTTATGTTGTCTTTTCTATTTGAATATGTTGCTCATTGCTTTGACTTCTGGGGTTATCCATTGCTTATGCCATTAACTCCATCTTTTCATATTATAGATGATGCCTTCATGTTTCTCTTTGTCTATCATTTTGAATGAATTTGGGCTTCTTCTTATTTATTATAGTGATAACATAACATCACCATGCCTGAAGGGTATTAAAAACATGTGGAGGTTGCTATATTTGTTGAACTGGAGATATTGTGTGTTATTTGCATCTTGTCTTTGACTGAACTTGAGCTCTTTCTTCAGACCATCTCTATTTCTGTTATATTCTTGTATATTTATTGAAAATGTGCTTTATGTTGTAATACCCACACTTTGTTGAAACTATGCTTGTTGTCTGTAGCTTCTATAGAATTGATAATGCTATCACTCCATGATTGAATAGAAATTTGTATATCATGTTGTCCTCTTCATGCATCTGGGTGCTCATTTTCTTCTTTGATAATAGCAAGCTACTTTGTAAAGAAAGAACTTGGGCTCCTTCTTGAACTCTCCTTGTTGGCTATGTTAAATATGCATCATGTATGTAGCTTTGTCTTGTGTGGAGACCATGATGTTCATTATGTCAGCTCCAATGAATGTCTACATCTATGTAGAATGATGTCCTCCCCTGTTAGAACCATGCCTGCCTTACCCACTGTCTATGGAGGCTATGCTTTTTGTACTTGTTTCACTCTTATGGATATATGCATAAAAAGTAACTCATACTTCACAGTATATGCAAATTTTCTTTTAATTATTTTCAGAAGAAAATGTTTTTGTGGATTGATTCCTTCTTGTTTATAATCCAAAGGCATCATGTACCTATCACAACATTACTTTCCATTCACCCTGCATATGCACTATGTTATTTGATCATTATTCTCTATTATGCATATTTCATAACAACATTTGATAATAATGCTTTCACTTTTATGAAATCTGCATATCAGCATCCATAGTGTCAAAATTTGTAACAACATGTATGCACCCTGTAGCAACTGTTAGGTACTGCATTTCTCCACCTTTGACATCTACCTTTTCCTGAATTCATGAACATCCAACATTCTTTCATTCTTTAATAATGCATATTTTGAAGTTCAAGCATGGGCTCGTGACACTCACTGAATCTTTCAAATATAGCAAAGGATTTCATAAAGATATGTCTTTTTGATGTTATTATTCTATCAATGCAAATGCATACCTTTCTATTGCATTGATATCATCGATTAATATGTAGTTCAGGGAGTTTGACTGATGCATGGTGCTCTTTAGTGAACTATGTATTGCTTAGATCCAATTGGATCTAACATCTTTTCATCCATTATGATGCAGGAAACAGGACCAACATAAGACCTAGGATGCAGGACAGACAGAGACAAGACCAAGACATGAAGACTTCAGATGATGCAGATGAACAACTCCAGAAACTAGAAGACCTCTTAAAGGCAATACATAGATCCCTAGACTTCATCATACTTCTCTCTTACTTTCTTTTATGCATATGTCCTGTAAGTTTGAGTATGCAAGATGTAACCTTGAAGGAACACTTGTTTAATACATTCAGTTTGAATGCACAATGTAATGATCATTTATGAATTTGAAAGTGTGCATTTGATCAATACTTAGAGTACAAATGAAATATGATAATATGAATGGAATAGAAATGTATTCATTTTCATTCGTTCCATAGTAATGTCAAAGAGATGTTTCTTTATGCAAAATTTTAACTGTTATGAATGTTATCCCACATGTGAAAAATTTGGGTAACAATTCTGCCGACCTCTGATGGATGTCTATCTGCTTGACATTGGGGCTAGTAGCCTAAAATAGTCCATTGGGCACTGAATCTGTTGATCACCTACAGAAACCCTAACACTAATCTATGGATATAAGAAAACCATTTCCCAATGATTGAGGGTAATTTTATGATTTGTGGTAGTGAATTAAAACTTCAATACCACAAATTGTAGATGTATTCTTGATCATTAAGGAATGATTTCCTTGTATTTGCAGATTTGGACATCAACCTTGGAAGACCTTGCAAACTTGAAAACTTATTGAAAACTAGGAAAACTAAAACTAAAACTAACCTAATTGTGCTTGATAGCACTTATGGAAAATTGGAAAACTAACCTTCCCTAACCTAAATAGCCACAAGACATACTAAAAAAAACCATTTACTGGTTTATTGAAATATTTTCCTTTTCTCTTCAAATTGCAATGATGAACATGATTATTGGTAAATGCAAGAAAACTGAATAATGAAGCATATTTGACCATCTCATGCAATATTTCATGGAGAGAGGAAGTGTCTTGACTTACTTCACTCTCCTAGTGGAAGAAAACTGAATCAACATGCTGAACTGAATCTTCCTCATCAACCTCCTCACAAACAGGAGTTGTTGTAAATGAGGACTCTTCTCTTCTCTCCAACAAGGATAGATACCAGATTGGACAACCTCTTGTGAGTATGTGTTTTGGGCCCTCCTTACTGGTTTCTTTACATTCCTTTGGTTCCTCATGGCTATCCTGCATCATTGATAGCCATGCCAATTCCTCCTCCATGGTCAAAACATCATCATCTTCTGTCAAGTCAGCTAGGAGCTTATCAGAACTACAGATCTCCTGGAAATCTGAAGCACTTGGTTTCAGCTTGCATTCCTGCACATAATTATTAGAAAGAGTGTCCTCAAACATATAGCACCTTTGAATAGGAACAAACTTTGACATTTCAAGCTTTTCACAGAAATATGCAACAATGTTATCAAAATCATTCTCTAAGCTTTGATCAGTTTCTTGATCATGAACACTTTGTTGTGCTGATGTGACTGGAATCTCCTCTTCTTTCTCTTGATCGAAAAAAGAGGGTAACTCCTCAAAGGGAAGTACAAGCATCTCTTCTTGCTCAAAAGAGTCTCCTGTATCTTGGGCCTCTGCTACTTGTTCTATCAAATTTGAAATAATCACCTCCTTCTCAGCTCCCTGATCTTTAAATGACTCACATGAGGTATCCTTGAAAAGATTAGGCATCTAAAAGCCAGGATGCTTATTCCATGAGGGCTGCCATGAGAAATTGGTATCTTGCTCATCTGGCTCAGCTACATTACACATCTCTAACTGAGAGTCAATAAAGTGGGCTGGTTGACCATGCTCAATCAAGGGCTCTTGTAGGGGTTGTCTTACTGATGAAGGGTGCTCCCCTCAATACCACAAACACATAACAGAAACAGAGAAGCAACAACAATTTGCAAGAACAGAAAATGGACTTCTTATTATCTCCACAAATGCGGAATTACAAAATTTCAGAATTACTTGATATGCAAAGCCACATGGGCATTCCCCTTACAATATTCTGTAGGACAAAGCCTCAAATTATTACCCAGATCTACCCAGAACTGTCCTGAACTGCCTAAGACAATAATACAGCCTTCCTTATATAGGCAATTTTCCACCGCCTGGGAAGGTTCCAGAATAAGGCCGACCAAACTTAGAATTATTTTATTTTATAGTTTATTACATCATAGTCAGCTCAAGATAACCTTTGAAACCCGAACAGAGATTTTGAAGAAAATTATTTTCCGCCATTTCAGGTGGCCCAACTTCCGAAGACCATAAGTCATCACCAGTTGACCCGATCGGCTATTATAACCACATTTCAGAAACGCCACGAAGCGCTCTACAGGCTTGACTAGCACAAGCGCTTGTCACCCAAATTTCTGACCTCATCCGGGGCCTCTAAAGCCTTCAAAATTGAGTTCAAAGTTTTTGTACCCTGCTGCCAATACTGAAAATTTCCAATATCTTCCAATATACACTTGATCCGGCAATGAAACTTTACTGGCAGACTTATATGACCAAAATGAACCTCCAAGAAAGAAATCAGATCATTCTGAGCACATACGAAAATTACCAA